>PVIU01035339.1:0-10437 GCA_004026605.1 Ondatra zibethicus | reverse complement strand
TTAGAATTAGCCAATCATCAGGAATGGACTTTCTAAATTAGTTAATCTGGATATCTTTCAGGCTTATTTGAGGATTCATTTGATTTATTATACTACTTGATATTAACTTAGCTCCCTACTCTCTCATGAAATCCTACAAAACTTATATTCCTTGATGTCGTTTTGGTTTTCAAGGCTTTAACCCAAGTTTTACCTGCTAAAGTGAAGACAGTATCTGTCCTGTCTGAGTGGCTCCTACATAATTGGTAACAATGTCAACCTGCATTTCTACTTCACGTCCCTCTTCTCTGCACCTTCTATCTATGCCTTTCTGGATGGTGCAGATGGAATATATCTAAAACAGCCTAAAATTTAATTTCTTTATTCCAAATGTTTAAAATGGCAAATTATATTTTATAACTTGTAGGAAATATTCATAAATGTCTTGTACGTTGATGGTTCCAAAACCTTTTGTCATTATATAAACCTTTCATTTGGGGTTCTACTTTGTATTTAGCTATTTGTTGACTGGAACAAATTAGTGGAAGATACATGATGTGAGGTTTAAGCTATACGATAAAGCAGTTTTCTTCTCTATGTAAGATAAAATACTTTTTGATTAGAACATTCTAAAGATTCATTTTTTCGTCAAAAAACCTGTCTTTTTGCTTTCTTCTAAAGGAAAAATATTGGATAAACATAAATATTTTGGTAAGGTGTTTGTAGGGGTCTGGGAGATGGCTCAGTTGGTAGAGCATCTGTCATACAAATGTGAGGAGCTAAGGACAACTCTCTAGAACCCATGTGGGTATGGTGGTATGCATCTGTAATCCCAGCACTACTACAAAGGGACTCGGGGGAGGGAGAGACAAGCAGAATCACCAGAAGCTCACAGGCTAGCTAGATTCTAGTAAACAAAGACAGAACAAAAAAATAGACCATACCACAAATAAGATGAAAGGCAAGGACCAATACCCTCTGACCTCCACACATGCTGCATGTCACAATACATCCATATTCATACACGTGAATGTATTTGTATACAAACATCAACAGAGTGGGATGGTACTATCAGCACAGTGCTGTGATGCTCCATCAGTATATATCTGGGAGGTACTTGTATTTCTTCAGGATTTCAGTGAGAATCTCCCATATACATAGCAGAAGATACATCACTGTGCCATCATCATTCCATCCTTTCCATGGGATTCCCAAAATCATTAAGAATTCTTATATGCTCTCTTCCTTGATAATCACATTTTTTTCTCTTTTGTTTTATAACTTTTCTTCCTAACTCATGCTTGGAAAGTATCTCACATTCATGCTTAATTAATTTACTCTTTGCCCATATAAATTCTTTGCTGATTCCAAAGCACAATTTTATTTTGTTTTCAACTTTTCTCTTCTTTTTCAATATGTCCTGCTGATCTTCCTTAACTGGATAACCTCCTGCCTCTGCTAGACCTTGGACAGTTTTCAAATCAAAATACCATTCTCTAACCTACTACAACTTTCTAATCTTTATTTGATATGAAATACATGGTTTTCATCCACATTCTCTTCTTCCACTTCATGATGATGATATGCTTGGCCCTTATAGTAGTTTTTCTAGATGCCCTAAATCCTCTATCACAGAGCAAGCAGTATTGATCTCTCTAGGCAGAATGCAACCCATGTGGTCCAGTGATGTAGACTGGAAATTTAACATGTGGGGTAAAGGGAACACTCCTACATTGCTGGTGGGAGTGCAAACTGGTACAGCCCCTTTGGATATCAGTGCGGCAATTTCTCAGAAAATTAGGAAACAACCTTCCTCAAGACCCAGCAATACCACTTTTGGGTATATATCCGAAGGATGCTCAATCGTGCCACGAGGACATATGTTCAAGTATGTTCACAGCAGCATTGTTTGTCATAACCAGAACCTAGAAACAACCTAAATTCCCCTTGACTGAAGAATGGATAAGGAACATTTCCTCAATGGAGTACTACACAGCAGAAAAAAATAATGACATCTTGAAATTTGCAGGTGAAGGGATGGAGCTAGAAACCATCATATTGAATGAGGTAACCCAGACCCAGAAAGACAAATATCATATGTACTCACTCATAAGTGGCTTTTAGATATAAAGCAAAGAAAACCAGCCTACAATTCACAATCCTAGAGAACCTAGACAACAATGAGGATCCTAAGAGAGACATACATGGATCAAATCTACATGGAAAATAGAAAAATACAAGATCTACTGAGCAAATTGGGAGCATGGGAGTCATGGGAGAGGGTAGAAGGGGAGGGGAGAGTAAAGAAGGGGGAACAGAGAAAAATGTATAGCTCAGTAAAATCAATAAAAATAAAAATTAAAAAAAGAATGATATCTTTCAGGTTTGCAAGATGATTTTTTTCTTTGATAATCTAGTAATATAAAATTCATAAAATATAGCATTGGTGGTTTCAATGAAAATGTCCCCACAGACTCATGTGTTTGAATGCTTGGTCCTTTGTTGTCGGAGGTGTTAGGGGAGGACTAGTAGGTATACCCTAACTGGAGGATGTGTGTCACTGTGGGTTGGCTTTAAGGTTTCAAAAGCCCAGTTTCAATCTCTGCTCTCCTCTCCTCTCCAACTCTCTCCTCCTCCTCACCCAACCCCCTGCCTCTGTTCCTATAGATCATGATGTAGTTCCCAGATACTGCTCCAGTGTCTTTCTTGCATGCTGCCATGCTGCCCACCATGATGACCATGGACTAACCCTCTGACACTTAAGCCCCCAATTAAGTGCTTTCTTTTATGAGAGTTGCCTTGGTCATGGTCTCTCTTTCCAGCAATAGAATGCTAAGACGATATCTTTTACTTTGTATTGCACCTTGAATCTTTCTTGTATACCTTCTCTTGATTGCAGAGCATTGTATATAGGAACCACATATCTCAAGAGACAAAGTGTCTGAGCTCTCTCCTATTTTTACTTCGGTTATTTTGGGGACAGTTACAGCTTCTCACAAATTTGTGAATATGCTTACACACACATACACATATAAGTATATATGCATGCCTTTGCACATAAGCACTCACACAAGTATGAATATGCATTTGTAGATGGAGACTGCTCATTTGTTTCCTGGCCATCCAAATCCAAACAATAATCACACAGAAGCTATTTTAATTACAACACTGTTTGGCCAATAGTTTAGCCATATTTCTAGCTAACTCTTACATCTTGAATTAACCCATTTCTATTAATCTGTGTGTTGCCACGAGGCTGTGACCTACTGGGTAAGGTTCTTACATCCCAGCATCTTTCTCATTCAGCAGCTACATAATGTCTCCTTGACTCCACCTACTCTCTCTCTACATCTCTGTTTGAATTTTCTGCCTGGCTTTACTCTGTTAAGCCACTGGCTAAAAGCAGCTTCTTTATTAAACAATGGCAATAAAACATATTCACAGCATACAGAGGGGAATCCCACATCAATGCATTATATAGGTATATTTATGCCTATACAGGTACAGACGTATTTCTGTGTTTTAATAACAAAAATTGTGTGTGTTTCTATGCATATATGAGATTTCCTGACTGTGAAGAGAATTGAAGACTGATTAAACACAAGATAAAGACAGAGGAAGAAATATTTCTTTTCCCAGTTGCTAGCAAGAGTCAGCTTTGTAACCAGAGCCCAATTCAGACCTCAAAAGATGAAGCATGCCCTGAAGAACTCCCACTGAAGGAAGGATGCTTCTGTTCTGATGACAGAGTACTGTATTGAATATACTTTACATTGTTTGTGTGTATGTGTGCATGTACCCATAAGCAGGAGTTGCTTTTCTTTTTTTCTACCATGTGGGTCCCAGAAATCAAACTTACCTTTTGAGCAATCCTTTCTGCCCAATATTAACTATTTTTAACTGTCTTCTGCAGTCTGAAGATGCATAAGTCTGAAGGATCAAGAAAATTTGGGCAAAAAACTGATGATCCCTTCTAGTCTTTGATTATGGAGTAATAAATTCCTTGTTCTCTGCTCTATCTTAGACTCTACATTAGATGGCTAAGAGAGGCTGAGGAGGATGATTTTGCTAAGTCTGGAGTCCCTGGTTTGTAACTCCCTACTACAGAGATGTGCAATGCTACAGAGAAAAGCCCTCCAGGGTTTCCTTGGATTCTTTGTAACTCCCCATTTTGTCAATATGCACTGAGGTAAACAGGGGACACTGAATACACAGGACACCGAGCTTCCTACAAAATGCAGACCATAAATCAAGTGTCCTGACTTTCACCTGGTGAGCTCTATGTGATTCCTGAGAGAAAATAGTAAGGATAGCATTTAGAGAAAAACTACCAAGCCAGTGTGTACTTCTACCAATCTTTAGGGAATAGGAGGAGTGACTCTCATTACTCTTGAAGCACTGTCCTGTCATTAACGATCGCCAGTTCCCATTTCTTATTCTCCGAAGCAAAGAAAAATATGCCATAAAGTTTTCAAACACATAGCCAAAAATGACCTTCCAATATAATCTGTGTCCAAGACTGAAAGGGTCTTGAGCCTTCACAGATCCTTTGAAAGTCATGGACAAATTGCATTCTCCTTTTTCAATGCCTTATGGGTAACTGAAGGCAAACCAAAGCTTTTTCAGTTCATGCAATCACCAGACACGGTTCTTTCCAACTCTAAGCCACACATTGCCCCCAAAGTCAATTTTTGCAAAGTGCCACATTCTTTCTAAATATCCCATGGATTTCATTAGGTATTATAAAGAATGTAGCCCTGAAGCTAATAATAAGATAGGAACCAAAAATCCGTTCCTTTTGAATTGTTTCTGTAATACTGAGTGTTAATGAACCTTAGAGAAATAAAGCTGGGAGAAGCACTTGGCAGATTCGTGGTGCACAACGCTGACCATCTTCAGGCCGAAGTCATTGTAAAAGTCAAGAGGTTCCCCGGGCTTCTGCCATCACAGCCCCCGTTTAACTCTGTACATTGGCTCTATCTGATGCTTCTACAATTGCCGTCCCAAACACACCACCTTTTTTCTCTCAGGTTGTCTCCCATGCCTCCCTGCACAATCCACAGGTTTCAGGCAGGGGACTTGCGAGTCAGGCTCAAGCCAAAGGTTGTTTCCTGACCACTGCTATTCCTCCAGACATGGGCATGTGAATCCCCTTAGGCTGGTGACAGAGGCGGAAGTTTTTAGATGCCCTGGGAATGAGATGCCTGGAATTTCTGAAATGCACTCTGAATCTGCACCCCTTCTCAAGCCACAGAGGAAATAAGCAGGGAGAAATTCACTGTTTCAATCTACAGGCAAAGGCTTATGAAGGAAATCATGAGGAAGCTACTAAGAAAATTTAATTGCCAATTAAACCTGAAGGTATGCACTTGGGGAAAAAGTCCTGTGGACTAAACAGTTTTCTAAAGTCTTCTGCATGGGGGAAAGGTCAACACAGCACAAGAGCCTAGTTCTGTCTGTGGTAAGTCATCTTTCTTCTGGAATCCTAGAACTATCGGGAGGTTTTAAAAATAATAGCTATTCTTTTTTGACATTTAGCTGATCAATGTAATTTGAACTGTCATTCAAAGAGGATGAAAAAAAGTCTAGGTAATTTTATGAAAAGTGCTGAACTTGAAAGAACATACTCAAATCATATTTCCAATTTCCTTGGCTTCCATAGAAACAAAAGCAGGCTTGCCCAGTTATGCACATGTCTTAGGAACGGAAACAGAGTTAGCAGAAGAAGACTAAATCACTAACTCTTGCGACAAAACTTATAAGTCAAAGGGAAGTCATATATTTAAAATTACACAAGCTTGATTCAGCTTGCGGGAGCAAAGTGGAGATGTAGACAGACCTCCTGGATTCTGACATTGAGAGGTCAGCAATGAGAAAGGTTACTATTTGCATGGAACAGCTACTTGTGTAATTAAGTAAAATTAATTATGCTTGTACAAATTTCACAGACGTGCTGCAGATTTGGATTTTTACTAATTAAGCTTTAATTTAGTTGAGGAAACTAAACCGTATAAGCTTTTTATCAGAACTCTCTGATCACCCATTAAAAGAAAAGAGGTAAAAAAAATCATAGATTTTAGAAACCATCTGGAGCAATAATCAATTAAGGAAAGCTGTAAAGGCACGATGATAGTCAATTACCTAAGATGTAAAGCCATGCTTTGAGGTTATGCTGTCCTTCATTTTCTCACAAGTACCCCTTAATTGAATGCAAATAATCAGAAAGGGCAATTAATAGATGGCTGTAATTCCCCAAAAAGGTAGTGGAGCCTATTTACCATACATTAATGGTTCTTTGAATGGTACAAAAACAAAACCAGAACTAACCAAACAACTAAAACAAATGGGAAATGTTCCTAAATTGTTCTCTCATGTCTCCTTTTATAAATAATAGTCTTCTATGATAATGTAATCTCAGAGCCTAGCCACAGTGGTAGCAGCCAGCACACCCACACCATTATTTCAAGGATGTATATGCTCCCAATATTCACTGGGAGGGAATGACACTGACCTTGAAGAAATAAGTTACAGAGTTGAGGCTTGCAAGGTATTCTAAATATTTTAAAGATATAGCCCTGTTTTTATTTACTCATAATGAAGGTTCCTATAGAGGTTGGGAAAGATGTCAGATTCTGCAGGAGCTGTAGTTACAAATGGTTATAAGTTGCCCAATGTAGGAGCTGTGAACTGAACTAGCCTATTCTAGAGGTTTGGCAAGGGCTCATAATCACTGAACCAACTCAAAGGCCCTGGATCAGGACTTCTGAGTCACTTAACAAAGGCATCAGAACACACAAACTGGAAAAGAGCCATTAAAGAGCAACCATGGCAAAGGCATCAGAACACAGCAAACTGGAAAAGAGCCATTAAAGAGTGGCGATGAAGAAGGCCCCAGTGTTGCCAGTCCATTGCTTTCACCCTAGGTGTATGTTCCTGCAATGGACAGTAGACAGCAACTCTTCTCTCCCCACCACATGGACTTCTTGGTCCAATCTTCTTTACGTGAACCACTGAACTTCCCTGAAGCTACATCCTCTTCCCCTTTCCTCTTCCTGGTTTCTCTTCCAGATCTTTACATGGCTGTCTTCATTTTGTTCCTTTATCTATCCAGAGAGACACATTCTGTCCCCTGTTCCCAATAAGCACATCCCAGCTCCTTAGTCACATGTCCCCTGTCTCCTTCAGAGGACAGCTTGCTGCCAATAATTACATAGCTTATTTAGTGGCTTGCTTTTTTATAGGGCATCCCATCTACTGAATAGTTAGACTTTGCAGTTTCCCAGAGTTCTGTTTTAAGTTGAATCAGCAATAATCTATACTTATAAAATATTTGACTGGCCGTAATTCTTACAGTGAAGATGACTTCTGGCAATATCGGAGTTTAATATGTTTTTAAGACTCCATTAGTCATTCCTTTAAAAGTGAGCTTGTGACTCTGGCCTGAGTTTTAGAAACTGGACCTATTTGCTTTGAAGGGCAAATCCCTAGCATTTAAGTTGGTAAGGATACCAGTTAACACCAGTTGTCTGCAATGTTTTATTTTCTGGTTATCTTTTGTCCTCATTACAACTATGCAGTATTCATATTCCAAGTCCCTTCCCTATAAATGAGCAAGCAATGCTTGCAAAGTCAAGTCACTTTCAACCATCACCTGGATTTTTGGTCACAGTGCTGCCATATAAACACACCTCTGTCTTCTCCAAAGCGAAAAACCCATGCTGTTCCTATCTAAGACTGTGGTCTTTACACATCTGCAGCTTTCTGAAGCATCATTTGCAACAAAACCTCAGTGTCAGTGAAGACAATGAGACACAAGTAGAAAAGAAGCCAAGATTTAGTCTGGACTGAAAGTATTTGCTCCACAGTCATTATATCTGCTGGTTCTTAGGCCTCTGCATCCCTCAGAACTCAATAAGCAATGTGTCCAATAGGAGTGAAGATAATCAGTAAGGTCCATTAGAAAACACAAAGAGAAGGCATCTTCTCAACAAACCCCATGTGAGGCACAGTGTCAACCTGGAATATATAGCAAGCATATGCATATATGGGCAGTAAGAATGTTCCAGAAGTGAGTTTACTTTAGATTTCAGCACTTATCATGGGTCTTGCTGCTGTCTGTAGAACATTTTAACAATGCCACTAGTGTGAAAATCAAGGATTCTAATGAATGAAAACAGTATCTTCTCAGGTTCTAAGACATCATAGGAGGATGTATGGCAGGATTTTTAGGAGTCTCAGTTGATTGTGGTTTTGTAGTTAGAGTGAGTAACTACCTGACCTCTCCTTTGGGTCATGGTTTCTCTTTTCTTTAGCCAGGGAAGGAGATTAACTCAAGGATCCACATGCTAGGGTTGGTAGATAAATTAGATAATGTGCCCCAGGTTAAGTACACAATACAGTGCCTACTACAGAACAAGCTCGCAGAACATGCCATGCTGTGAATGACAACTGTTTCCGAGACATAAAAGGGAGGACAATGTGCATACAAATAGCCAGATATTGTATTATGGCAATAATAAACCAAAGATTTGTTATAAGCCAGTCTCATTGCCTTAGTGGAGAGATAACTTCCACTAGATATCAAAATAGTCTTAATTGTGAGTAGGCGTCCAGAGCCTCCTAAGAAATGCACCATGCTGCACTGTTACTTCTCTACCAGTCCTTCTCTTTGGCCTTTCATCTACTGGTGTTTGGTTTTTCTTAAATATCACATGTATCATGCAAGCACAGTCACCTCACATAATGCAAAGCACAGAAGACAATCCCTTACTACAGGCCTCTTCTACCTGCCTGCTGCCCCACCGTCACCACCACTCAGTGCCTCAGAGGAATGTGCCCTATGAGTCTTCAGGCACTTATATGCAATCTTACAGGGTCACCAAATACTCTTGTGTCTAAGTTCTTTCACTTAGTGTTCACTTTTAGCATCTATACAGCCACATTTTTTCTTTTTTGGTTTTTCGAGGCAGGGTTTCTCTGTAGCTTTGGAGCCTGTCTTGTAGACCAGTCTGGCCCTGAACTCACAGATATCCGCCTGCCTCTGCCTCCTGATTGCTGGGATTAAAAGCATGTGCCACTACTGCATGTCTCCAGCTACTTTTTGAAAGTCTCCCTGATCATGCCAAATCACACCTCCACTAACTTTTACAGTATCCACTTACTGTAGATGTCTTCTGTGTTTATCTGTGTGATTGCATGCTTTTGTCCCATATTTTGCACACCAGACTGAATGCTCCCCTAGGGAAAACCTGCAGTGATGGCACACTTCCATACTGTTAGTGATTAGCTATCAAGAAGAACTGGGCAACATCTGTTGAGTAAGTGGCTGCTATTCATTCACTAGATTGTTACCAGATTGTAACAGTCTTGGTGATGGGTTTGAGGAGGCAGGGTTTTAAGCAGGAACCATTCATTTAATTGGGACTGGGAACTCATTTTCAAAAGAAAACAAAAAAAAAAAATACAGAAGCACAAGGCTCTCCACTACCGAATGAACAACATGAAAATTATCCCTACTCTTTGGATCCACCCTTGCCAAGAATCACAGTACAAGCATCATGCTCAGCTTAAGTGAACAAAATTGCTTAAATGAAGGAGGCATTTTTTTCTACATGGGCAGCAACCACTCTTTAACCTGGTGAAGATTGGGCTCAAATGATGATCTTTTCCTATCTGCATGTTTTAGGTATAGCATTTCCTCTTATAACTATAGATTATCATGGGTGTGCACGTGTGGGGTGGGGTTAATGCTTCTTTTTTTTTTTACATTTAGTTAGTTCTTTGAGAATTTTCAATTTCATAATATGTGTTTTGATCATATTCACCCTCAACTCTTCCCAGATGCTCTCCCAGTCCCTTTATACTGAAATACCTATAGATCAATGCTTCTGCATACCCTCATCTAAACTGCCTGTCGTTCAATGCTTCTCTCAACCCTCATCTGAAATACTCAGAGTTCAATGCTTCTCTCAACCCTCATCAGAAACACCTGTAGTTCAATGCGTCTCTCAATCCTCATCTGAGAAACTTCTATGTGCAGCAGATGGTGACAAACACAGAGACCCACAAGTTACCAAGGTGCAGAAAATAATAAACTTCAGAATGATCAGCCCTAAAGATATTACACATGCGTGTGCGCACACACACACATACACACACAAAACACACACACACACACAACACACACACTCCATACCACCTTCTGACTGCCATCACATTCCCTCAACTTGTCAGCCCAGTCTGTCCCAGATTCTGTGGTTAAATAGATAAAAGTCTATTTATTCACTTCATTTGCCTCACTGTCAGGAGAATTCTAGTCATGAACTAAGACCCCCTGCCCCAACAGCTAAGGAAAATGTGTATCCTATCTCAAGATCCTTAATTTAGGAACATTAACATCCTTTGCCAAATTAGGTAACAGTCACAGGTTCCAGGAAGTAGCCCAGAATTTAACCATTT
>PVIU01035338.1:0-10436 GCA_004026605.1 Ondatra zibethicus | reverse complement strand
TCCTGAAGTTCCTTTATTGTATAGGATTGTTTTGGCTATCCTGGGCTTTTTGTTTTTCCATATAAACTTAGTTATTGTTCTCTCAAGGTCTATGAAGAATTTTGTTGGGATTTTGATGGGGATTGCATTGAATCTATAGATTGTCTTTGGTAGAATTGCCATTTTTACTATATTGATCCTACTAATCCAGGAGCATGGGAGATTATGCAGGGAATTTTAGAGCCATAAATAAAATTAATCCTTGTTCTATACTGGAAATAACCTTCTATGCCTCTAGAAGGTTAAAATTGTTTCTATAGAGCATGATTTGAATATCAGCCTTGGCCATGGATGTTAAAGAGGATTTCTGCTAAAGCTATTAATTTGTTTCGAAGAATTTAAATATCTGGAAGTCATCTTAAATCTCACTTTGACTTGGACTTTCAGAGGTAGCACACGCTGACCTTACATATTAATGAGGTCTCAGAAGAAAAGGCATTTGAACTCTCTCTGTGTCTAGAGGCTTTCTGAGAGGGAGGGAGAGAGAGAGAGAGAGAGAGAGAGAGAGAGAGAGAGAGAGAGAGAGAGAGAATAATTTTAGCATTAAGTTCCAAACAAGGATCTGGGGAATTCCATGGAAATTAAGAAGTCACTGCTGAGCTTCAGTGGATCAGCTGCTCATGCGGAAGGGAAGCCTGGGAGCCACCTTTGTGTGCTTTTTCTCTGAGATTTAGTCTTATTTTTTGTGTTTACAGAATGTAATTGAAAAATAAAAACCATCTCCTATTGCCTGCTAGCAACAGAGAGACTTCATGTTAAGTTCTTCAAAAAAGTAATTTTTTCTGATTTCGAGACTAAGAAAGAACTCGTTCTCAGAAGGGTCACAGCTTCTCTGCCCACACTGGGTGGTGATGCCTTAATGGTCCCACTAGTACAACTTATCAAGATCACCTGAGCAATTGATTATGTAAATTATTTCTTAAAACTTCAGCAAATTTTTGCAAATTCCTTATTTAAAACATTTTTGAAAGCCACTGTTGCCAAATTTCCAAATCCTACCCACCTACCTGTGAGAAGTGTAAAATTCATCTTTTGTATATTGACCATAATGTATTTTAATTTTTACAGAGGCACTATTTTCCTGAAAGATCTATGACCTCAGACTCATATCGATAACTTTTCAAAAGAAAAGAAAATTATTAGTGCTAACACTATCATTTATGGAACTCTCTAATCTCTGAGAATAACATGTGAATCATTGTGTATAGAGAAGAAAAAAAGAATTGTTGAACTTCATTCATGTTAGTGTGATATGCAGAAACAGCGCACTCGCAAGTGAGAAGTAGAAAATTCTTGCCATTCAAAGCAGCCTAAACTGACATCTTAGCACATTTCCTTATGGTCTGTTTATGTGTTTGGCAGAATTCTATTTCTTTAATTTAGTTGCATGCAATTAAAATACTATTTTATGTTGGATTTTTCCCAGTTGCTATAATTGAGTAATGAGATTGGAATTAATTTTTATGTTATTTGTTGCAATTTTTCTGAGATTTAATTCTCCTGTGAGTTTATGTTTCTATTATATAGTCCAAAGAAAGTATGTAAAATAGCAAGGCATCCTGGCAGCAATTTCCAACACAGAGTTGAGAATAGAAAAGCTAGAAGATATGCAATAATTTTAAACAGTGACCATGGTAGGAAGTTGGGGAGAAACACATGTTTTTGTGTTGTAACTACCTCTGGCTAAGGTACAGGGGCTATCATCACAATTATGGGGTTAACTTTGGATTAATTGTTCAGTCTATGTAGAGAAAATCTCTGTGTTGTTTCTTACAGACACTAAGCCCTAAAGATTCTTTTTTGATACCTCAGAACTCCACAGTTGAATTCTGCAGGCGATGACTGATACCATCTTTAGTCTGCGACTGAGCCAATCATCACAGGAAAAGAATGGCTGACTAGCTTTGACTTCTTCATACACTTGACTTCTGGAGTCTGAAGCTAAAGTCTAAACTATACAAATGGATATGAAAGGAAGAGTTTACCTAAATCAAAGTTAGCGTGACATCTCCATAGGAAGAGGGGGTGGATGTCAAGAATAAAAGTTACCAAATGCCACTTAGAATTCATTCAATTTAATGTCTTCCTGCCTTGGACTCACTGCTTTGTACATTTCTTCCTGTTTCCCATCATGCTTAGCGCTGCCTCCAGCTTGTCTGCTTCCTGCCTTTCTCTTCTAATTATACCACTATGACTGCCTCAGTGATAATACAACTTTATTTCTGTCTCAAATTCATTTCCCCAAAGGAAGCCTAGCTCTCTGAAATTAAGAGAATACTTTAGTTAGGTGTCCAGCCCTAAACTTTACAGCCAAGATTGTGAATGTCTTTCCCTCACGAATCTACGTTGTGCACCTTCCCATTTATTATGAATGGCATCTTCTCCCAGTTTCACACCCTGTTTCCTAGTTATTTGCTATCAGAGTCATCCTGCCTTCCTGGTCACAACCATCCTTTCTCTAAGGCACAGAACTCATTTTCCAGAAGAGGCTGATTTATTTTATAACTTCTTAAAAAATCCAATCAGGGCACTCCCACAGCCAAACTTCAAATTGTTCCATTTGTCTGCAAAAGCAGGAACCTTTCCTGTTGTTGCAGGGACGTTTGTATTCTTTTCTCCTTACTACTCTAGCCTCAGATCTCAACATGCAAGTCCTAAAGTATCAGGCCAGCCGGACAGCTTGTAATACTTTCAATGTGCTAATATGACTTTAATCACACACAAGCAATAGCACATTTTATTACTTCTATCTGAGAGTCTCAGGTATTAGCCTGGGTACTTATTACTCCTCATCACCTCTATGCCTACCCCAAGGACTGGGGCAGAAATAGTAGAGTTTTGAATTTCACTTAAAATTTTTCATCTATGTAGCTCTCTTTGTGGACTAAAATACCCTTAAAGATAGTGTTTTAGTCAGAGTTGCTTACCAGCACATAGACACAGGCCTGCTGTTTCATTTGCTTCCAACAGTGTTGATGGAATAGGTGAAAGAAATTTCTATATTCCTATTCCATGCTCAAAGAACAACCCCCTGGCTCCAATCACATAGAACTGTGGCCTTTTAAATTCACAGAACAAGTATTTTTTTTGTTTGTTTGTTTTATGTTTTATCAGCCTTTTATGTTTCTCTGCAGATTTGGAGGCAAAGTCAATCAACACGTTCCTGCTGAAGAGGATTGTGCTTCTCTAGCTCTAAGAATTTATTGGCATCAAGCGAGGTAGTTTCTTTTTAAAGTATTCATATCTCATCAGCTCTATCATGATAAATTGTTTAGGTTTAATATTAGAGAGAAGCTGATGGCATCAAATGAGGGGAAGCATCATTACCTCTAGTTGATCATTAATCCCTGTGAAATGTCCCTTCATATAGCAGTAATTGCACTTAAAAATTGGAAATAGAAATATATTTATGCTAGGCTGAAAATGTCCATTTTCTGCTATTTCAGGTGTGTATACAAGGTGTTACTAGAGACTTAACATTCTGTTCTGAGGTTGATAGGATTGCTTAATACATGTTTCTACTCTTAGCTTAGATAGTGGATAAAATATCTTCCTTTATCACTTCTACCCCTGTGATCAAAACAACAATAAAAACTGATTTCATATGAATATTATTTGGAAGAACATATCTACATTTCCAACAACTAATCAGCCTTATCACAATATAAGATGGATTAAATTTCTGGGGATCTGTTTATATACTGTCAGATAAAATATTGGTGTCTTATGGAGGCAAGGGTATACAAAAAGGGAAAAGAAATAGCACGGTAGATTAAGCATGCCTTTGACAGTGTAGATCAGTTACTTTTCTGTGGCTATAGTAAAATACCATGACAAAAAGCAACTTAAGGAGGAAAGATTTTTGCAAGTTACAGTTCCAGAGGGAGAGTCCATGATGGTAGGAGAGGCAGAACAGTAGACAGCCCTAGCACTAAGATAAAAGATCACATTTTCACCTGAAAATCAAATCAGAGAGAATGAACTGGAATGTGGGCAGGTCTGTAAACTCTCAAAACCTACTGCCATGAAACACTTGCTCCAGTAAGGCTCCACATTCTAAAACTTCCTCAACCTCCCCAACAGCATGATCAAACAGGAACCAGGAGTCCAAATAAGTGAGCCTATGTTGGACATTTCTCATTAAAACCACTATAGAGAGGCAACTTATAAAAAGAGTTCATTGGGGCGTCACAGTTTCAGAGGGTTTAAAGTTCATGACCATCATGGCAAGGAGCATTGCAGCAGACAGGCAGGCATGGCGCTGAACAAGCGGCTGAGAGACTTCAACTCAATTCACAAGCATGAGGCTGAGAGAGCTTATTGGGAACAGCATGGACTTTTGAATCCTCAGAGCCCACCCCCAGAGACACATCTCCACTAATAAGGTCACACCTCTTAATACTACTCTAATAGTTCCAGCAACTGGGGACGAAGTATTCAAATAAATGTGTCAGTGAGGAGGAGGTGATTCATGTTCAAAGCAACACCGTGGACTGTCAGACAACTTTTTCATGTAAAATAGCAAATAATTGAAGACTATTCATTTAATTTTATTTTCTAAGTTCTGTTTATGGGAGCGAAGCACTCTATTCTTATGCTAAATCCCCAGGCTATAACTTAATCAGAATCTAACCTATGAGCCCATGTGCGTTCAGTTGCACACACCAGCGACAGGGTGATAGATCTGGATGCAATAAGGACTTTTTGACCACTGGACCACTGGCTAAATGATAAGAACACAATGTGATTCTCTTTTGTCAGTGATATCCTTGTCACAAGAAAGCACACTATTTAAGGTTGTCTTTATTTTCCCTAGTAGAAGTGTGACAGAGCTGGCAAGTCTGGTACAAAGACCAATATTAATGTCCCACAGGAAAGAAAGTCAGCTTGGTTAAGCTTTTTCTGTCTCATGTATAGTATGGTTCTATACTTAGGAGAAATACCACAGATTTTCCTGCTGGGAAAATTGTTTAAGTAAGCTTTAATTAGCTCTATACAAAAATGAGGTTGCCAAGTCACCAGACTCACAGTCAGAATGGTCCGTATCTCTGTTTTCCCATCACCCATATGTATTAGTTACGTTTCTTACCACAGTGACCAAATACCCGGCAAGAAGCCACTTAAGGGAGGAGAGCTTTACTTTGCTCAGGTTATATGGACCATCATAGCAGAGAACACATGGCAGAGGATGGTATCATCCAAGCACTGAGAGTTTGGGGCATGGTTTCTCCCATCTCAGGAGATCAGGAAACAGAGAGTGAGTCTGACAACTGGGGTCAGAGAGCTTGCTGTCCAACAGTCTACCTTCTTATGCTACATCTGACTCTCCAAAGGTTCTATAATCTCCCAAACAGTGCTTCTGGGGACTTATTATTCAAACTCATAAATTTGTGGAAGAAAGTCACATTCCCCTCCCCAATGGTTGATATGTGACTGTGTCCCTCAGGTTATTGGGCTTGGTAGAAATCGCCTTTGCCCTACCCTTATTGCTCGCCTTCCAGTGTTTGTTCTAAAAGTAATCAATTTAATTATAAAGGTTAAATGAGAAATTACTGAAAGGCATAAATTCAAAGAAGAATTTTGTTAGTGCTGCTAGTAAATCCAGTTGCTATTATGTGTTTTATTAAAGAAGAGTATAGGGATAGGAAGGTGGCTCAGTGGCTAGAAGTCACGACTGCAGACATGAGAACTAATTTCAGATTCACAGCACCCACACAAAGCTGGGCACTGCTGCCCTTGCCTGTAACACTAATGCTGGGTCTGGGAAACGAGACAGGAGAATGACTGAAGCGTGATGGTTGTTTGCCTAGGTCCAGATTTGGTGAGAGACCCAGGCGTATACACATAGAGCAAACACCCATCCACTGCCCGTATACTAACACACACACACATGCACGCACACACACACTTAATTAATTAATAAAGGAAAGGAAGAAAAAAGAGGGAAGGAAGGAAAAGGAAAAAAGAAAACATCTGTCCAGACCGCACAGAAACACATGGAATGCAGCCCCTTGGAAAACTGGAGCAGTAAGGGATTGCAAACTATTTATCAACTTAAAAATAATTCTTTGTTTTAAAAAAGGAAATATGTATCCAGGGGAAAGAGAGCAGCATTATCCATGGCTGTACTTCTCAAATAATCTGGGATTGAGGAGTAGCATTTTTCAAAATTCCGGCAGAGAGTGACTAATTTATTTATTTAAAGTTAATATAGGAAATGATGGGTTTTGTTACGGCATCTCCATGTAATACATACCTGACATTCTACTTTGCTTGAGCGTTCTCCCAGACTGCCCTGTCCCGTCCTTTGGCCAGTTCTACCCCTCAGCCCAGAAGCTCCACTTTTGCTTTTACATCCCACTGTTTCAATTACCCTGTCCTACACATTCATCTCCAGCTTCATACAACATGTGAGCAACAGCACACGCTTGCAAACAAAAAGCTCCTGAAAATCTGTCTTCTCTTTGTAAGAGAAAACTTAATATTTGTCTTTCTGACTTACCTTGTTAGTGTGATTTCATGTCTTGGTAATGTCATGATTTCATTTTCAGAGTGAAAAGTTATAAAATTATGTTTCCATAAATGTTACCAGAACAAATAAAACAGGGACAGAGAACAGAGCCACAAATGCTACACATGCTGCTATTGATAGTGTGTGTAGGACAGTTCTGAACTCTGCCCCTACCTCACTGCAGTGAACAGAAGCATCACACGTTTAGATTATTGTATAAATTAACTTATATGCTGAAAACAATATTACCTCATCCTTACAAATTTTAAGTATGAATACAGTTACAAAGTTGATCCAGCAACTTGAATTTAATTACTGTTACAGAGTATGGATGCTTTGATTTTAAGAGAGAAGTTTTCTACATATTAGTATTATTGGGGAATAAGATTAATTTTTCTTTGGCTATAAAATGGTTTTGTATCTTTGACAAACCATTTTACTTGTCATGCAATCCTCTTAGGTTCAAAACAGGTGTATTCCAAGTAGCAGGAAATGATAAATTTGGTGTTAATAATATTTCCTAGAATGTTACAGTATAGAAACCATGTTTGGTAGTTGACTTAGCTTACTCCTATGTTCTACATTCTGAGAAATAGACCATAAAAAATACCAGTTGAACTATTCCCTTAATATAAGCTGTTCATATTTTAGATAATAGAAATCAATGAATGGGTTTTCCAATAAGCTGGTGAATGGATATGTGAACACAAATAAAAGTGATAACAATAACTAAACATAGATCAGCAATAGAATTCATCAATTTGAATATATTCCTTCCCCTTTATCCAGGTCTTCAATAACTTGGACAAAGAACCTATCTTCATCTTTGTGAAAAATCTAACAAAAAAAGTGACTATGTTCTAAACTTGAACAAGAGAAGACATGAAACCCTATGTAGTGATTGCTCATAATTGAGATATAAATGCATAAGAAACCATAAACAATTGCAATTTTGTGTGCTAATTTTTAAAATTTCAGAGTAATTTTCCAATCTGTCTATAACAAAAGTTTGGTTTTAGTAAAGACTTCTGAGCATTCTCAAGAGGAGACAGACAGATACCATGATGGAAAGTCTCAGTATCTACAGTCCAAACACGAATATATACAGTTGTTATCAATGAGAGAGAATGATAAATAAAAGCAATACCTCCCCAATTAGAGAAACATTTGAAAAATGTTAAACCAGTTTTTGCGTAATCTGTTTGTATGAAGACTTTCACTCTTGTGTTTGGCAAGCCTTGGGCATTTTAAATTAATGAATTTTCCAATCACTTAGAGAAGAGATTTAAAACAAAGTTTACTCTCAAGATGTAACTTGAGACTGAGTTATATCTCTGTTTTATTATTCCTAATGGCACCAAGTCAATCCACAGATATTTCATCCTGCAATTTTCTACTGTTATGAAAAAGCATAATGTTAATCATTGTGATACTTTATAAACTGACCATAAACCAATGTTTATAGTCAGTTAATCATCGTATTACTTTGCCCTAGGTAATTTAATACATTACCTTAATGTAGCAATCTACTTAATCTACATTCTAAAGTGAACACAATAAAGGTTGTATAGCCTTAATGCATTATGCATTCTAACCCAAAATTTAAAAAGACAACTGAAATTTGGACAGAGTTCAGCTGTTCATAACTCTGGTTTCTTCTGCGTTTGCTGGGAAGGATGAAGGTTTAATGAAGGGCATCAGTCAAGTGCTATTCTGTGTCTGATGATGCATCTGTTCCTCAACCTGCTCCGGGCAAAAATAGCTTTGGATAGCGTCAGTTTCCCACTCAGAGATCCACAATGACTCTATTATGGAACACCAATCCCCAATTGCAAGGAGAAAAAAAAAAACTACCCCCAAAATAGACAATAAACTTGGAAGTAGGTGGCACTGATTTAAATAAAGCAAGTTAAGTACTTCTTTTGCAAGTTACCACACAAAATTATTTTAAGGTTTTTTTTTTAAGATTTACATGTATGAGTGTTTTCTGCATGTATGTATGTGTGGCACATTTGGTTCCTAAGGAGACTAGGGAGGGCAATGGATACCATGGAATTGGGGTTACCATGTGGGTACTGGGAAACTGAAACTAGATTCTCTGCAAAAGCAGAAAGTGTTTTTAACCACAGAATCATTTCTCCATCTCCCAAATTTTAAAAGAGCACTCTTAAATACAATCAAGTCATTGTGTCCTCTTACAAGTAAATTTTCAGTGAGGGGCCACTGTGCCCCAGTCACAGCCCGGAGTGGGCTTGCTTTCTTATCACATTTGATCCTCATTAAAGGGAGGGAGATAGAGTTCATTCTTGGGCTCAAAGCTAAGATATACTAGATAGCAATATGTGGTGCCAGTTTGGAATTTCAGAAAGCAGAAAAGAACCTGTATCAAAGGTTTCTTCTCTATTGTTTGTGTATGAAGAATATGGGTATTTTGATAGCTATATTGGGACTCCCATCCATAGAAGGTTCTACAACTACACTTGATGAGACTAAATGTGAGACTCCAGGCTGGAGAAAGTGCTGTGATGCACCAGGAAATGACGTGAATCTTAAACTGTTTATCCTCAGTCTGGATAAAAGCCAGCTGCCAGCTCCTTTGTGTTGGCACACACACGTACCTTTATGCAGAAATGCACTGAAGTCTCCTGTGGGAAAAAGGAGAGTGGACAATGACCTGAGAATTTCATTCTGGTGGCCACAGATATGAGTTCCCTTTTCAAACAGATCCATTCTTTTCCCCACAGTGAGACTTTCCAGAAACAATTTTTCAGAAAAGACTCCTAGAATGCATTTCTTAAGTAATACTTTTTCTACTAATGAATCTTATTTAAGAAATCTGAAGATTCTGGGCTGCATTATTACATTCTTTCCTTGTATTTCTTACCAGATTATATCGAGTGTTAGATAAGGAGAACACAGGCGCTGTTAAAAGGCCAACAAATTAAAAAAAAAATCTCTTAGCCAACAAGGAATTGTAAATTACAAAATCTTTGAGGTTTCAATATACTCCAGTCAGGATGGTTATGATAAAGGGAACAAATGACAAGAAATTCTGGCAGGACTGTGGAATGAGGAAAATCCACCAGAGGATAGTGGAAGGGTATTGTAACTACTCTAGAAATTATTAGGAGTTTCCTCAAAAACTTAAAAATACACCTATCATATGACGCTGCTCTACTACTTCTGGGTATATACCCAAAGGATGCTGTATTTTTCCACAGAAATACTCACACATCTTTGTTCACTGCTGCATTGTTCCCAACAGCAAGAGAATAAAACCACCCTAGATGTATAGTGGGTAATGAAAATATGCCATATATATATATATATATATATATATATACAATCTATATACACAATGGAATGTTATGTAGCTATTAAGAGCGATTACAATTATAAATCTACAGGAAAATGGATGGAGCTGGAACATATTATAAGAAGTAGGTGGTTCAGTCTCAGAAAGACAAAAATGACATGTTCTTTCTCATATGGGATCCTAACTATTAATGCTTGTATGCATGTTAAAAAACTAAAAAGGGAGCTCAATCCATTGCTCTGGTGTGAATGTGGGTCTCTGTCTCTATCTCCATCCATCGGACAAAATTTCTATGGATGTGATCAAGATATTCATCAGTGTGACTATGGGACAATGATAGTTGCGGCACCCTCTCCTCTGCTGCCCAAGGACCTAGCTGGGGACATCCCTGTGGACACTTGGGATCTCCTCTAGAGCCAAGTATCTTGCCAGTCCTAAAATGACTTCGATAATGTAGATATCTTATTCCCTTCTCCAACACCCACCTTTCCTCCATCTCCACCCTCCCACTCCCCCAATCTCTCCCCAGTCCTTCCCTTCTTCCTTCTCCTTCCCCCTCTCCCCTCCCCC
>PVIU01035337.1:0-10433 GCA_004026605.1 Ondatra zibethicus | reverse complement strand
TGCGGGAGGGAGGGAGGGATCAGGGTCCTGTGGAACCAAGAAGCCTGTCTGGACCTTACTGGTGTGCGCCACCGATCTCAGCGCAGGCAGAGAGAGTGCTGGGGTCCTGACAGCTCTTCTGTCCCGCCCCCACTTCCATTCCAAAGTGCTCCGAATCTGTGGGCAACTGTGCGCACAAAAAAAGTGGCAGATTCCCAGTTAGTGCCTTGTCCTGGCAACGGAGACAGGGTGCGGCAGGTTCATGGAGCAGCATTTGCCCATCAGTTTCACTAGCCTGCATCAATACATTTCCTATCTGGGCCCTGACACAGGCCAGGCTCTTGGCCTTACATTCTCCATAGCTGTTTCCCTGGTCTCTGTCGTCCACGCTCAGAACACTCTGGCATCTCTGCTGCTGCCCTGCCCTTCATTGTTAACAACAAATTCACTTTTTTCCCTGTTCTTCTACTCTAAAACTCTACAAAAATGTTTCATCCTTATGTTTCTGTTCTCTCTTGCAACGTCTATTCAGCTGACACAGGTCCCTAAGGCTGTCCTATCTGTCTCTTTGTTAATAATTTGGCCACGATGTGTTTATGTAAGTGTGTAACTGTGTTTTCATGATGTGAATTTAAGTTTTGTCTATATGTGTGCTTCCAGATTACAACAGTTCTAAAAATTTAGTTTTTATGCCCAGTTTAAAATACCAGGTAATGGTACCTGGCTCTCAAGTGCCTTTATAGATCTGAGATCATGGCATTTTAACAATAATAGAGCTTCTAACACTGAGACATGCCAGCCTTTGCAGCACCCTCTGATTCCTCCAAGAAGACTGAAGACCTGCCATCTCCAGGCTTGTTCTGGGTTTGCAAAGCCACCAACACAAAAACAAAAGAGGCCTTTTACCCAGGGAATTGAACTGCTTATTCTGCCAAGACAGGTAAGACAATCTTCCTGCTCAAAAATCTTTGGGCCTCTCGTACTCAACAGCTAGTGGCCAATATTGCTTCTACAAGGAGAGGACTTGGAATTGCTTGCTAGCCAAAAGTTGTCTCATTTTTTGCTCATCTATTCCTCCCAGATCTGTCTAAAGACATTTGACAACTCAAGGTACTGTTCTTTAACAGGCTTCATAGTCCAGGATTAACAGGTTTCAACCTTCAGAAGTTCAGAGTTCCCAATTTCCTCTAATAGCCTTCTAACCTAAAATAATAGCCTTTTGCTATGACACCAAAATATAAAATCTGTTCCAGTTCTCTTACAGGTTCCTGGAAAAGTTCTATTGCTGCACCAAAATCAGGTCTGTTAAAAGCCGAGGTTTTTAATTTTAATCCCAGCTAGTTTTAAGCATATTTTGCAGGTTACTCCTGCTGCCTAAGTCAAGACAAACCCACAAAATGCTCCCAGGACAACACCAAAAGCATCTGTACCAGCTCCTGGCACTTCATTGGTATCAGCTTTCCTGGTTCAAGGACACCTGCCAACTAAAATCTGGTTTCATCTGCTATTGTTTCTCATCCCAGGGCTAGCCCCATTTCATAGGACCAATGATAACAATATTTTTTCTCTCCTAGACACCTGCCTTCTTGCCTCCCTCATGAAACAAGTTCCTGGAATCTCTGGGATGACAGTGAACAGAATGCCTTTCCAGCCACACCTCCTGCTGAACGTGTACTCACCAACACCCAGCTCTCTCCTCCCCCATGTTGCCCCATGCCCACAGGAAGTAGCAAGACTTGAGTCTATGCCGTTTTTTAAAAGAGAGCCTAAAATGTTGATCATAATTATCACTTCAACTTCCTGTCACCCCTATATCCAAAGAGTTTAGAATGTTAAGTCTGGAGTATAGCCCTAGTCACTGGCATCATCCCAGCCCCCTGGCCTAGGAGTTGCATTGGTCTGGACTACAAATCCCAGCATTCCAGAGTAGTTAAGTGGGCTCCCAGAGGACAAACACGTGGTTCAGGTTTGCATGTGCTCCCCGCTTTCCTGTCTCCCTACCATATGCTTGGCCACCCAAGAGCAGTGTATTTAATAAAATGATGGGCATTTTAATTTGGTGTGATCTGATCTAATTGGATTTCTTTGCACCGGTGGAGCCGCCCGTCTTAAGATTTTTTTCCTAACATAGATGTTCAAGATTGAGACTACATCTTGATGGATTGTTCCTATTATGAGTATAAATTGTCCTTCTCCATCTCTTCTGACTGATTTTATTTTGACATCAATTTTGTTAGATATTAGGATAGCTACACCCACTTGTTTCTTAGGTCCATTTGATTAGAAAATATTTTCACAACTCCTTACTTTGAGGTAGTGTCTGTCTTTGAGGTTGAGGTGTCTTTCTTGTATATAGCAGAAGGCTGGATCCTGTTTCTGTATACAATCTCTTAGCCTGTGTCCTTTTATAGGTGAAGCATGTCCATTGATATTAAGTGATATTAATGACCAGTGGTTGTTAATTCCAGTTGTTTTTCAGTAGCAGTGTTTGTGTTTTTCCTTTCTTTGGGTTATGCTGATGGGGGTTTACCAGATGCCTGTGTTTTTGTGGGTGTAAAACTTCCTTGTGTTGGGGTTTTTCTTCTTGTACTTTCTGTAGGTCTGGGTTTGTGAATATGTATTGTTTAAATCTGTTTTTGTAAATCTGTTTTCTCCATCAATGGTGATTGAAAACTTTGCTGGGTATAGTTATTTGGGCTTGCATCTGTGGTCTCTTAGTGTTGCAGCACATCTATCCAGGACCTTTTGGCTTTCATGCTTTCTATTGAGAAGTCGGGTGTAATTCTGATCAGTTTACATTTACATGTTATTTGACCTCTTTTGCAGCTCTTAATATTCTTTCTTCATTCTGTATGTTCTGTGTTTTGATTACTTACTATATGGCGAGGTGATTTTTTTGATCCAGTCTATCTGGTGTTCTGTAAGCTTCTTGTACCTTCATACAGATAGCCTTTTTTAGGTTTGGAAAGTTTTCTTCTGTGGTTTTGTTGAATATATTTTCTGTGCCTTTGAGCTGGAGTTCTTCTCCCTCTTATGCCTATTATTCTTAGGTTTGGTCTTTTCATGGTGTCCCAGATTTCCTGAATGTTTTGTGTTAGGAATTTTTGTTGGATTTAATGTTTTCTTTGACCAATGAGTCTATTTCCTCTATAATATCTTCATCACCTGAGATTCTTTCTTCTATCTTTTGTAGTCTGTTGGTTATACTTGTCTCTGTAGTTCCTGTTAATTTACCCAGCTTTTCCATATCCAGAATTCCCTCAGTTTGTGTTTTCTTTATTACCTCTATTTCAGTCTTCAAGTCTTGAACTGCTTGCTTCACTTGTTTAATTGATTTTTCTTGGGTTTCTTTGAGGGATTTATTAATTTTTTCCAATTTTTTGTGTCTTTCTTCATTTCTCTAAGGGACTTTTTTATTTCCTCTTTAAAGGTTTCCATCATTTTCATAAAGTTACTTTAAAGTTGTTTTCTTCTACTTCTTCTGAGTTAGGATGATTGAGTCCTCCTGTTTTTGTGACCACTGGGTTCTGGTATTATCATATTGCTTTTTAGGTTGTTGGAGGAATTATTGCATTGGTGCCTACTTATCTCTTCCTTCAAATGAGAGTGGCAGTGTCTTTGCCTCTTGGTCCAATCCTTGCTGTGGCTCTCTGATTATTTGGGAGTTTTTCTTGGTCTTCTCTGTACTGTCAATGTCTGTCTCAGAAAGCCTCTGAGGTCTCTATAAGCCTGCTCTCTTGGTCTTCTCTCCTGGTTTGCTCTTTTGGTGCTCTTTCTTAATCCCCTCAGTGTTGCAGCAAGCTCTTATTCCTTCAATAATATAGTCAGCTCTCAGCTCTTACGCGGGGTGTGGCTAGTCGCTTGAGGGATAGGTTTAGGTTTTGGGAGAGCCGATCCACAGCAAAATCCCTACTGGTTGGCTAGAAAAGCCTAGGGAGTTTGGGGAGGGCCCCAGAGTTTTGTCCCACTGTGGAGGTCCTATAGAATGGGGTGTCCTGCTGTGTGGCTGTTCATTCACCTCTTAATTCCCCTCAGTATTCAAAAAAAAGACTTCTTGAATAAAATTTTGCTTGCTCAGGATTTAAGGCCAACAATTGACAAATGGGATCTCTTAAAAATAAGGAGTTTCTGTATAGTCAAATAAACACTTGAGTGTAAAGAAGTCCACAGAATAAAACAAATTATTAGCCAGCTACACATTGGATGGAGAATTAATATCCAAAATATAAAAAAACTCAAAAAATGAATAATAAGGAAGACAAATACCGATAGTCTATAGACACGATCAGAGTTCTTTAAATAAAATGATAAATTTTAAATGCCAAATATAAAGCAGCTTTAAAAAAGGAGATAAAGAAAAGGGCATTCTGCCATCATAAGATTTACCAGGAGTGTGAAGGCGGAGAAATGCAGCCCCATTCTCACCTTATCTAATGGTCAGAGAGTCTGGGGACTGACAGGCTTAATGGCACCTTCTAACTCAGAAGGTGATCGCCTGGCCCCCTTTTGAGGTTAAGATAGCTTGATGCCATCCTGACAAATGGACAGGATATGCAAATGTGCTTCTCTTCCTTTCTTTTGTAGCTATGAGGTCACTTGGGGAAGGACTGTCTTTCAGGTATGTGACTCAGTGTAAATGACTTGGGGCATCTTGCTAGGCAACAAAATTCTGATGATGGGAAGTCTCATAGTTGACTTTGTGGGTTACCCTCTTTGTACCATGTTAATGAATCCTTTTTGTACCTTCTCCCCCAGTTTATATTGGATGTAAAAGTTGTGGGAAAATCAACAGAAGGGGATTTGAGGATCTGTGTAATCCTTGAAACTCCATCCTTATACTGTGTTGTGTTTTTCTGTCTTACTATTTTAATGAGTCTTCATAAAATTTTTATTCCCATGCCCCTACTCAGGCAAGAAGTATTTTTGTTGAAGCCTGTCCTCAATACAGGATACAGAGGATAGTTACTTTAAAAAACCCCACAAAATAAAAAAGTATTTTAAGGGTAATCACCATCCTAGCTGCTACTTAGAAGTATCAGTTTATTCAGATATATCAATAAACGAACATCTTGGAAGACAGAATCCACAATAGCAAAGACAAAAGGGAGGAATTAACAAAAATATCATATCTTAAATTGTGGGAGCAAAACATTTTTCCCTATAGTTATCAAGGGAATTTTCTGTTTTATTGGCCCTGTAGTACACATACTGTCATCTGTAATGGAGGCCTACCAACATTTTTTCTTTGACAGTAGAAAAACTGTGAGTAGGCTCCTAAATTTAGACCCTTTCTTATCGATTCTGACCTCAGGGAATATTAAGAACTATAACTATTACCTTGTATCTGTAAATGTAAACTGTGTTGATTCATAGTGGCTACATCTCCATAAAAATATTTATGAGTAAGCCAAAAGAAACACAAACTAATAACACATTTCAGAAACCCTCTTTTCTAACTAACTGCATGTTTTAACTAACATAATGTCCTCTATTTACCCGCTGTTAATTTTTCTGCTATCTCAGTTTCTCCTCCTACTAAAACTAAGATTAACAATGCAACATAGTGATCAGCAAAGAAAATATTTCCCTGAAAAAGTGATAACTGAACTTTTACAGAAATGAGTTTATGTTGCTCTCACTAAAGAATGAAAATTATGATTTACTGAAAGAGGATTTTGCATTACTAATGAATGAAGAACCTGAAATAAAAGGAGGACATAACTAATCCTAAAGTAGGGAAATTATTTTTCTTGTCGGTGTTAGGGGAAAAGTAGGCAGAGGAAAGTGTCCAGGTTGAACATGGCTGGCAAATTAATTGGACCAAAAGAGGAGGGTTTGGGGTAAGGGAGGAATGAACAATCAAGAAGGCGCAGGTCTAGATAATGGCATAGCCAAAATGGTTGGGTTATTATATAAGGATCAGGCTCGGGAAAGACAAGCAGAAGCCTAGCCCCTGATAGTAAGAGTTTTGGGGTAGGGTGTGAAGTATACCAGCAATATTCTGTAACAGGTAGGGACTGAGGAATGATGGGAGAACCTGACAGCCAGGCCTGCTTTGATATAATAAATAGGCACCTTAGTCATTTGCCCAGGGTTTGACACCTAGAAATTGGGATACCAATGATCTGAAGGCTTGCAAGCTTGCTGTGTTCATCAGCATGCTGGACAATAGTTACTCTCAGGAATTGTTAGAGTGTAAAACATAAAATACACATATACAATCTCTTTCAAGTAATTCTGCTTCAAGGAATTCATGTAAAAGTATGTACTGGCATACATAAAGAGTTATTTATTTAGATATTGTAAGTTTCAGTAAAAGATCAGAAATGAACTAAATATTCTATTCAATTTTTGGACTCTTATCTAATTATGACATATTAAGGTAAATGCTAGATATCACTATAAAATAAGATAACCCTTAAAAATAATACAAAATCACTATGAGCTCATCTTTTAATAGAATAATATCAAGTAAAGTATAAAATATAACTTAAATTTTATATAAAATTATGGAATTTTTAAGTTATTAATGATTATTTTTATACTTGATGTTACATGACCTCCTCCCCAGAAGTCCCCTCCTGAATTTCATGGTATTTTGTTTGTTTTGCTTGTTTGTTGCTGATATTTGATTTGACTTTCCTTTTGATTTTGTTTTGAGGTTTTCTCACTTTCACCAGAATCATTTGTTTGGTCACAAGTTTGAAACTATACATTGAAGTCAGCTGGATTCCTCAATGGATATACAACTGAAGATAAATATTGTCACTGTCCCAGAATCCATCAGTAAACAATCAGCTTACCCTTTTCTATGACTGAAAGTTGATAGACTCAGTATTATGTAGGCTCACTGCAGAAGTCACAGCTGGTAAGAGGACATAATTGCTTTGACTATGCCATACTAGAGAAAAACTGTTGTTAACATTCCTCCCTATGTCCCTGCTCTTATTTTCCTTCTGTTCCATCTTCTCTAATGATCCCTGAGCCTTAGAGAGTGTGGTATGAATGTTATATTTATGGCTGATAAGAATAAATGGATGCCAATTATTCTTTGCAGCTTGAGCACCTAAGTGTCTAAGTAGTGACTGAAATTAATTGCAAGGAGAAGATTCCCCCTGGGAATAGCATTTCACTATAAACACAAATATATAGAAGGCAGTTTGGTAGTATAATGACAATTTAGCTAAACAGCAGTATTAAGTTCATCCACAGGGCCCAAGACCTTCTTAGTCATTCGTGTTTTTTTGTTTTGTTTTTGTTTCTTTTTAAATCATGTTTACTGTATTAAGTATGAATCCCCTTTGGGGAATAGGGCACAAATTCAGGAGAGATCTGTCACATCCTAAACAGTCATGCCTCTATTTTACCAGTAGGCACATCTTGTCTGACAGGGTAGTATTATAGTTCAAAGGGTTCACAGCTGCCTTTTATCATTGATATCTTGTCTTGCCTAGCAGCATGCATAATACCTTCTGAGACTATGAACACTAGTCATGAGGAAAGAAACATCTAGCTTAGTTCCAAATAATATCCCTATTTTTTAACTAAGGTGTGTTTGTGTTCAGCAGCACATTATACTCCCATCAAGAATGAGTTAGGGTTCCTCATTCCCCGTATCCTCACCAGTTCTTTTCACTTTATTTCTCATTTTTAAAGATGTGGTAATTTTTTTAAAATTTTCATTCATATATAAGAATCGCTATGTATATATGGCACATACATGTTGGTATTCACAGAGGCCACATGACAGTGCTAGATTCCTGAGATTTGGAGCTACAGAAAGCTGAAGGCTACCCAGTGAGGGTGTTGAGAACTAAACTCAGATTCTCAAGAAGAGTAGCAAACACTTTTAAGCTCTGGGCCATCTGTCCAGCCCTACCATTTGATTCATTGACTGAAGACATTTAGAGTGTACTGAGATGGAAGGAATCTCAATGTAATTTTAATTTGCATTTTTAATGACTAATAATATTGAATATTATTTTAAATGTTTATTATCCATTTTGATTTCTTCTTTTTGAGAATTGTGTTTAGAATCATGGCCTTTTTAAATTTTGGTTGTTTCTTTCTTGATTTCTATTTTGGATTTTTTGTTTATTGTTTGTTTGATTACTTTTGTTTGTTGTGTATTATATCTATTAATCATCTGTTAATAGTATAGCTTGGAAACATTTGCCCCACTTTTCCCATTATGTGGGATCCATTATTATTCAGCTAATGATTTCCTTAATTCACTAAAGCTATTGAGTTTGATGATATCCTATTTAACAATCAATAGTCTCATCTATGCTACCAGAGTCTTCTTTAAAATGTTCTTTTCTGTGTCTATCTATATTGTGGAATTAATGTGATATGTTTTCCTCTAGCAATTTTAAAGTAGCTAATTGTACTTTGAGCTTCTTGGTTCATTTGGAGTTATATTTTATTCAGTATGAGATAGATGTTTTCTTCTACTAGATGTTGATGTGCTGTATTCTCAGAAGGATTGTTTGAATATGGTTTTTCCTTTCGTTGTGTAGTTTTTGGCATCTTTATAAAAATCATATCAAGTTGTGAGTGAACTTCTGTTTGGAGTCTCCATTCTATTCCCCTGCTCTATGTGACTGTCTTCTGCAGTATCATGCTATCCTGTAACCCCATAGTGTAACTCAAGGTTAGATATGGAGATGCCTTTTGTGGTAATTTTTTTTGTTCAGTATTATTTTGACTGTTCTTAGACTTTTGTGAGTCCAAATACATTTTAAGATATTCTCTTCAAATATAAAAAATTTCCTTACAATTTTGAATGGGATCACACTGAATTTGTAAATTGATTTTGATAGAATAACAATTTTATCAAGATTAATTCTGCAAATCCATGAGAATGATATCTGCATTTTAGGTACTGGTATTTAACATAGCATGTAGTTGAAGCCTATAATTGTAGCAACTTTAAGGCCTACATAGGGAGAATATGGAAATCAAGGAAGCTTGGGTTACATAGGTAGAGTATCTTCAGTTCAAACAATAATGATAGATGTACAGTGATCTATCTCAATGGCACATAATGCATTTAGCATGTGCCAGGTGCAAGGTCCTAAGTTCAATAAAAGTGTGAATATTTACACATCGATATAATCATTGCATTTTGTGCAGTTGCTCAAAATATTATGAAGATTATTCTCTTTGGAAGTAAATTTATAAAATGGAGAATTCCAAAATGTACCTTGTGCTTTGAGGAGAACTCATTTATCTAATCAATAATAATAATTTAAGATACTATCTCTGTTGTACTTGAAATTATAGAAAATAAATATGGGAATATTATAGTAACATACTTAAAATGGTCATGTACAGGTTAGAAATCTATTAATCATATTTTTCTTTTGTCAGTTAGCTACTGTGACACGATTCTCTCATTTCCATTTCTGTTGTATCGTTTCTTTATATGTATACTTTTCTGTCTTCCTTATTCTTAATATTTCTACATTTCTCCACCATTTTCCTCTTCTTTCTATTTGTGAATCTGTTTTTTTAAGTGTTATTCCACTCCTAGTTTCCTCTAAATTGTTCAGTCATTATCTTTCATCCTACATTAATATCATGAGCTAGAGTTTAAAATATTGGCACTAAGAATATGGATCTATGGTAAAGTACGTGTATATGCAAGGCCCTAGTGTTCATCCTATTTTTTAATATTTAGTTCACAACTATTTTTATTTCATTTTTTTCTTTTTCATGCAGTGAGGGTGATGTGACTGAGACATCTGTCACCCCATTGATCACCAGGGTTCTATTGGCTAATCTGGCTAACTAGGTGGATGTCCTCTTCTACCATCTTAAAAGTTTGCTTGAGGCTAAAGTGAAGAGTTTTGGATTAATTTACTTGGTTGAGAAAATCTCAAAACAGCCTAGTATAGACTCTGTTATATGGTTGCTAGTATTAACTCTAATAAAGGTACATAATAAAAAGGAGTAAGCTCAGCAAGCAAAATATTTGAGAAGAAAAGGAGCACCAAAAAGTGAAATGGAGCCAAGTCTTGTATGCAAGGGAATAACCAGATTAAGAATTGGAATAAAGTAGTGGTGACATCAGGGCAAGATGTTTCAAGGTTGAGACTGTGAAAATCAGGACTTTGGACATTAGAATAAATGCGCTTTGCATTATCCTATTGTTGCAAGCTTTGGGGAGGCAGGGAGTTGAATGTGGTGGTTTGAAGGTAAATGCCCCTAAAAGGGAATGGAATTAGTAGGAGGTGTGGCATTGTTGTAGTATGTATGGTCTTGGTGGAGGAAGTGAGTCACTGTGGAGGTAGGCTTTGAGATCTTATATATACTCAAACCATGTCCAATGTCTCAGACCACTTACTATTGCCTATGAGTCAGGATGTAAGAACTCTCTGTTCCTTCTCTAGCTCCATGTCTGCCCACATGCTGCCTTGCTTCCTACCATGAGGATAATGGACTAAACCTCT
>PVIU01035336.1:0-10435 GCA_004026605.1 Ondatra zibethicus | reverse complement strand
TTGGCCTTTTGATAGGGCAGCCCTTAGGTGGACGGAGTAGACAAAACAAAAGGCTGGGAGAGAGAAGACAATGTGACAAACGCCATGCTTCTCCTGCCCAAGATGGACACTGGTTAGAATCTTCCCCGTAAGACCACTACCTCGTGGTAACTTACAGACTTTTAAAAATGGACTAAATCAAGATATAAGAGTTAGCCAAAAAGAGACTAGATATAATGGGCCAGGCAGTAATTTAATTAATACAATTTCCGCATGGTTATTTCGGGGGTTAAGGTAACCAGGCACCAGGCCCGCCAGCTCCAAAAACTGGGCGGCGGAAAAACAGCCGCCCCTCATACAACAAAGGATCAACAATTTGGGTATTTACAGGGAGAAGTGGGAGTGTCAGTGAAAACTGTGTATTCTTTCTGTAAAAGTTCTAGCTCAGGGAGCCATAGTTTATGATGTAGGCATTGTTGGAAGTCAACTTGGAAGACAGAATGAAACATCACGCCTCTGCTGTGATGGTAGCCCAGAGAAGGTCCCAAGAGACTCTATTACTCATCCATTAAAAGGACGCTTCCCCAAAGTAAACAAAGGCAAGAATGAAATGATGGTTTTAAATAACTAAGTCCCTGACACAATTCGCCATGCAAACAAAGACAAAAGAATTACCACCCCGACTGGGTAGCGACAGGGGAAAGACAAGGGAAGGAGCAAGAAAGATGTGCAATGTGATTTATTATTTTTTAGTTAATGGGAGGCTTGTCCCTGGAAACAATCAATATAACATACACTTGTACACATACACACACACATACACACGCACACACACACACGCACACACACACACACACACACACCTCCACATCAGAATCGCCAGAAACTCTTAGTTCCCTGCCTTTGGTTCTCAGGGAGACTAGTTCAACACTCTTTTCTTGGATTAAAAACCTGGCTTTTCTGACCTCAAAGGCTAGAGCACAGAGTTGCCCTTCACAGAAGGGACAGGGTCAAGCAGACTTCATTAGTGTCTGTTCTTCTTCCATCATGGTTCCCCACTACCTGTCACATGATGCTGCCTTCTTTGAGTAATCTAAATGCAAATTATCAGCAAACACAAATATTGTATAACTAAGTTCATTTACCTTTAGTCATTCTGATGTGGTCCAGCCCTGGAGGACAACACTGCTTGACATCAGTTACAGAACTTCATGAAGAAGCAAGGTCAATATTTGCTAATTTAGTAAGATATACTGCAGAAAATCTCACACAGAGAAATTGCCCTGTGTTTTAGTTTATTACGAAAGGACAGATAAATTAACGTCTACAAATATGGTAAAAGAAAGCACAAAGCACCATTATTTACACAGTCCCATTAGAAAGCCAAAACAAACTTTAAAAACTTACAGCTGATAAACCTGAGAAAGGTGATCTTATGAGCTAAATATACCAAGAAAAACCGCTAAAAATAAGCACTATAGAAACATTTTTAAAATATCTATAAGGCAAAAAAATTTAAAACTTCTACTAATATATATATGTTACTTGTATGTGTGCATATATACATATATATATATATTCCTTGCATTAATAAATATGAAAGACACTTATTTTAAAATAAAATATTTCTCAGGACTTTGGTGGCATGTGACTTTAATCCCAGCTCTTGGGCAGCAGAAGCAGGTGGATCTCTGAGTTGGAGGCCAGCCTGATCTGCAGAGTGAGTTCTTCAACAATAAGGGCTTCACAGAGAAACCCTATCTTGGAAAAACTACCAAAAATATAAAAAGAGAAAAAAGAAATATTTCCATCTTATGGGGATGTAGAGAAGCATGATCAGAGCTTCAGGGTTAACTTCAGCCACATAGCAAATTCGAGGCCAACCTGACAAATATGAGACCCCATTTTGAAAAGAAATTACCCAAATAAAATTAAATTTATTAAATGGAACAATGACTCGTGTTACTGACTTAGGAATATTACTTTAAAGGTGTTTATCTTTTTAGGATTATTTTTCAAAATCATTTCATGCCAAGCCTCCAAATCCAGTAGCAGCAGGTACTTGGGGAGAAGGAAGCCAGGCCTCCACTTGGAGCTCTCACTATTAAACCGGTACCCACTAGAGAAGATGAACAGCGACCCACCAGGACAAATCAAATGAACCAGGGTCATCGCATCACTGAGTTGCAGCAGGGCTTGGTGACACAGAACCAAGCTTCAATGTTTTCATACTTTGTGACTTATATGTCTAAAAGTATATTAATTTTTCCAGAAATATACAATAATGCAATACTTATCAAATATTCTAGGGAATAAAGACTAATATTTTTGAATTGTTAATGGTATTTATATGCAAATAATGGGAAAAGTGGGACTATCTTGGGATAAGAGATTAGATCAATGAACTTTTCCATCTCTATACAATGAAATATATTAGACTGTGAAGCCCCGAAAACATCTGATTAAAAGCGTCAAACAGTACATATCCTATATCAATAAACTTTTGTCATGTAATATCAATTTTGCAAAAGTAGTTTTCAATCCACACAAATATATTCACACACATACACAGACTAAATTTAATCAAAATGCATGCACTAAACTATAGGTCTAAAAAATCCTGCTGTATTTATTTTCATTGAATACGGATTATCAATTAATACAAAGGAATCAAAACTTGAGTATGTGACAACACTCTCTGCTTATTCCCTCCCTAAAGCTGTACAATTATTAGACATGAGAGGCAAGAAAGAGGTAAAGGTGAACTCAACCCAACAGGTGCTGTTCTCAGGAAGTCTTAAAAGATGGTTCAGCATGGGTTGGGAATGCAGGAGGTCCCAGAAGGTGTGGGAGAGGTGAGCTCAGTTTGAGAGGCAACAAGTGCAGACTCACATGTTAGATGTGGAGCTGAAAGATAAGATAGCATTTTAAAAATGTAGGTTCATCATTCTGAAGAGGAGGTTGAGTTTCTCAGTAAAGATGCACCCTTGCTCTTGGTTGGTGTTTATTCAGGAATGAGAACTGGGAAACCTGCCTTTCACCTACTGATCATGTGCCTTAAATCCCTGCAACAGACTCTCTGAGTTGGGAGTTCTTGGCCCCAGATGAGCATAAAAGTTACCCTAAGTGATCTTTTTTACAAGTGCAAAAATCCCCCAACACCCACATAAAAAGTCCAGCATACTTGTGTGTACCTATAATCCCACTGTTGTAGGCAAAAAGAGAAGCAGACCCCAAGAGCTCATGGGCAAATCAGGCCAACAAAAACTCCAGTAATAGACCTTGTTTGAAGGGAAATAACGATGCAGACCCATGGAAGAAAACATTCACACACTCGTGTAACACACACATGCACAAGCACACACAAATAATAAAAAAAATAAAATGCATCTTCAAAGAAAGTAGTTTAGAAAAAAAATTTCAACCATTGGGAAATCTGGCATTGCAAACTCTGAATCACAAACTTAAGAAGCCAGAGATGTGATGAATGATGTTCTTAACATTTAAGGAGGCAATAACTGCAAACTGCCTTGTGCTGAATTTAGCCATCAAAGTATATCCTCAGATCACCCACACTACACATACATGCACATGCACACATGCTCACATACACTCATGCACATGCATACACACAAGTATACACACACACATATAAAACTTTGAGTGTGTAAAGACTTTGAGAGAAAGCATTATGAAAATTATATGTGTCTGCCAAGTAGTCAGGTTGCAATATAAATTACATTTTCTGGTGTCTTTTTGACGTTCTGCCTTCCTGAACTTGGTGTTTTCCGTTTTAAAAAAGAAGAAGAAAAGAAAAAAATACAGCTCATTTGAAAAAGTTTCATTTAACTCTGTACTTGTAAATATTTATGAACATTTCCAAAGAATCCATAAGCTTACCTACGTTTTTCCATGGTTTCTTAGGTGTCTAATACATCATGTTATATCTCATGTGTTGTCCTCTCACAATAAAATGTTCAAATGAGAAGGTGATAACCCAAACAACCTGACAGCCAATCAGCAGGCACTCAGAAGGGGGGAAAAACAGGACGAAGAAGTACATAAAATTGGTGCATGTTTAATATGAAGGTCATTTTTTTCCAAAAATTATTTTCTCAAGATGGAATTTGTTCAGAATTCACAGGGTTAATAGACAACTTTTAAAAAACAACCAGTGGATGTCAGTGACCCCACCCCATCTGACTTTCACCTTTACTCACATGGCAAGTAGGATATGGACACGTTGTTCCACACGGCGCTCAGAGCAACACTATAGACGGTGATGGCTCTGTGCTGCGTGTGAGACTGAGAAACACAATATGGCACTGGGAATCCTTCCTGTCATTTGCACATATGAAGCTTGTTGAGACATCTCTAACTGCAGCTGCTTTTCATAGAGCCTGCCATTGTTTACATCTCTGCCTCCAAAATACAAAATGGGCCGTTGCTAGGAATGAACCACTTCATTTCCTGACCGCTGCAAGCCAGCCCAGTGTCTCTGTTGTTCCTTCCCAGATGTTCCCCAGCACAGCCATGTTGCCTGACACTATGTTCTGCCTCGGTCTTGGATAACAAAATGAACTATCTTGAATTATTAGTATCACTTTGGTTGAGACTGTATATACTACAGTGATACAATAATAACATTGAGGAGCACGTCTGGGGCCTCTTACATACTGAATATCAGAAAGAGGCCAACCATAGCACACAGAGATGGGTAAGGTTTAGTTTCCACCATCAAGATGTTTCTAAAGTGCACAGACTTCCAAGAGAGTGCATGACTATGGATGACAAGCACCTGGACAGACAAAGGAGCTTCCTTTGTCAGGGACTAAGGCTCAGCAGATAAGAGCACCAGCTGCTCTTCCAAAGGATCTGAGTTCAGCTCCCAGTATCCACACCAGGAAGCTCAGGTAACCACCTGTAAATACAACTCCAAGGGATCCATCAGTCCCTCCTGGCTCTGTAGGCACCTGCATAAATGCGACATACACACACCCACATGAATTTTAAAATATGTTATTGTAGCTGGCTTTACATATAAATGCCTATATGTGTGTGTGTGTGTGTATTCATCGATCTTAAATGCATCTTTATTGATTACAATATGAAAAAGTAGTTTTCTAAAAGAGAGACCATTTCAGATTAAAGGGAAGGAATCATTCCCAGAAAACAGTGCTTTGGGGGAAAATGATGATAAGGGAGGATACTTTTATCATGGACCTATGACAAATATCAAAGTTGCATATTCATATGATATTTTAGGGCTAGACAAACAGGTAAGCTTAAAGCAAAAAAAGGAAACAAAGTGTAAAGAACTGAGTGGAAAGATTATAAAAAACCTGAACTGATTTATAAACCTGTGACCCCTATAGTGGTCTCCAATCTAGCAGAGAGCTGTGTGGTTATTGGACCTCCAGAAGACTCCACTTTCACACAGAGAAGGCAACAGCAGGGCTGGAGGGGTGGCTCAGTGGGCAAGGTGCTTGATGCACAGGCATGAGGACCTGAATTTGAACTCCCAGAACCCATGTGAAAGCTGAAGGCTCACGTCTGTACAGTACTGGGCTCAGAGGCGAGTGGGCGCTGCCACTCACTAGCCAGCCAGTCTAGACAAAACAGAAAGCTTCAGGCTCAGTTAGGGAATCTGTCTCACAACATAAGATAAAGAAGTGATCAAGAAGAGACTTCCCAACATCAACTTCTGGCCTTTTCATTTGCCTTTATGCACACACACATACACACGCGCGCGCACACACACACACACACACACACACACACAACACACAGGCATTATTTTCTTAAATAAGGTAAGAATTGTTTATTTTCATTTTAAACAAAAAGTTTATTTAAACAATAAGACTCTTAACCTGGCAGGAAAACTACATAGGATTGGGTTTTTAACTCCACTTAAAGGCAAATTGCCCTGTATACAACAGCTATGTACAAACTGTTATAAAAACCATCCTTGGTTTTACCTTGACAAATGAAAAACACTGAAATTCTTCAATCAAGCAAAGTATGCAAGGAGCTTTAGGTTGTTGGATTATTTTGTCAAAACGCTGAGAGAAAAATAACTTACTTGAATATAAAGATAAGAGCCGAGCGAGCATGCCATTCATGGAAAGGGGTATTTTTACAGAACCAGCATTTCCCCCCATGCCATCTCCATTTGATGTCAAATTAGACGGAACGCTGGCCATTTGTTTCATTTCTGTTTTTAAGAGAAAGTAGAAAAGCACACCACGCTTGTGCACATACACCACTGACCCTCCGTCCAGTAGAGGAATGGGGAAGGGAAAATGAAAGAATAGAGAAATCTAACCTGTAATAGTCGGGCTGTGGTGAAAACACGCTGCAGCTTCCTAACTGAGAATGTATTCTTGCTCTGTAACAAACTGTGGCAGTAGAGTAGCAGGCTCCCTGTTTAGGGGACACTTCCTGTCTGTCACTGGAACACATCTGTCGTATCTGCATCCTCTGCTTCCAGCCATGCAGGTGTGTCTGTCTCACTGATTGGTTGCCCACCAAACTGGAATCTTATCTGCCTCACAGACAAACCCTGTGTTTCACAATAGGCTTTCGCTGGTTCACTAATTGTCTCTTGACATCTAAAACACCACAGAACCATCTGCCGCCACCTACCCATGTATATGATCATTATTCTCAGTCTTGGGTTTCTTGTCTATCATGGCAAGTCCTGGAGTCCCCTCAGCTGCCATCTCATAAAAGATGCATCAGGTCTGCCTTCCAAAAGCACACAAGCAGCACCAGCGGGCACAGAAGGAGGTAGGAGGAATCGACCAGGCAAAAGGCACCAAACACTGAGTACTTCTTGAATCCTGGGCCCGACAATGTTTGAATATTAGGAAGAAAAATAGCCATGGCTTCTACCCAAAGGGACAAGCATGTAGTGCTGGCATCCAACAGACCCAGACAGGGATAGCTGGCATCGTGTGCAGAATAGTCCTATGATAAAGTCTATGCAGCTTCCATGGTTCCCCAGGTACAGAGGGCAAACCTGCTTCTTATTAACTGAGACGAGAAAACAACCCTTTGTGGCTTAAATATACATAATTATCTAAATTGGATGTCAGCATAATTAATTTTCTAGATGTATAAAACTTTGCCTGGTGTTTGGGCTGCTGCTAAAATACACTTTTATCACTGCATGTGGCTCGGTCACACTCAAAGTAGAAGAAAGTCTTGACAACATACACACCATGTCAATCCAAGCTTACACACCATAAGAAGTCACCCCAGCCAGGGCACTAGGCACCTAAAATGTCACATTTGGAATGCATCTTGTCCTAGCATCAATTACTTTTAGTTTTCTTTTCTTATGACGTCAAGGGTTTGTTAAGTTTTTAGAGTGATGCATGGAGATGGAGAAACTATGTGCTTTATTTCAGAGAATAAAGACAATAGTCCTTTTATGAAAAAAAGAGGACGCTCCCCCTGCCTCTGGCATGAAAATCGCCGTGGTTAAAGTTCTACATATGCAGAGCTTCCTGGATTCGCTCTTACTGTGAACAGGCTGTGATGGTGGTGGGCACAGGGGCAACGTTCATCCAGGCTGTCAAAGACCGACCTCAGCCTTCCTTGCCTGCAGTAGGATGTTTACAGGACCCTTGGGAGATGCTCTGCTAATGAGTTACAGGCTGCCTTATCCATCCAGCACTTTGACTATCTGCCTAATCTTCTGAAATTCCTTACCCTGTGCTTCCTCCTTCCTCCTCCAAGAGGTCCTTCTGGGAGACACTGGATACAGGGACGAGCCGCTCTAATCTGGGGTCCAGCAGTCTGGTGGATATGTACAACCCAGGGGACTGCAGCTTTGTTTATCTTTCCTACTTGTCTGGTGGGAGGTTTGGGTAAATGAGAAGGCTTCAGATTACAGGTCTTGGAAAAATATCTGAGTGGCGTGTTGTTGTTGTTTTAAAATTCCAGTCATTCATAACAGAGATCTGAAACTGTTTTACTTGAAAATGAAATTGCATGCTTTGACTGCAGGAGTCTCTCCACTTTGACAACAAGAAAAAACCTTGAATATCCGATTATATTTTTATAGAGACGTTAAGGGTCCGTAGGTGACTGTTTCATGCAACTTGAGGATAATGACCAAAGAGTAAGATGCCTTTATGTGAAGGCAGCAAGAACATCATTTATAAAGTCACTTATTGAAGTAGGTTAAGTCCTGTTTATTTCTAAACAGATGGGCACAAGGAAGCAGACATTTGGGAATACAAATATTTTGGATATTTCTTGGTTTTCCATAATTAAAATTTTATTTCACCTTGGAATCTATGGGTAACAAACATTTATAAAGTCAGATGATGTTTTAAGGTGGATACATTTTGAATAAAAGCAAAGTCATGATGTTGCTCAATTAAAGACAAATGTTATGAAACCTAATAACTTGCCTTCCCAGAGGTAGGGCTTATGAGTTCCATTCCCAGGTGACAATAAACAGATATTTGGTTTGATTGATTCCCGACTCTTGGTGTGGCCACATCTCTCCCCTGAACACAAAGGCCTTCAAAGGGACCTGTTGATAAAGGAGGCTTCCGATGGGGCAAGATATTGGCTGAATAATTTCTCTCAGCGGAGCTGTCTGTCACAGCTGAGCTTTGTGAGTGTTGGGATGATGTGTGTGTTATATTTGGGGAGGGTGTCAGCTTCAAAGTCTCGAAATAACAGTATGTAGCGTCCCTTCTCAATGCTATTCTCAATGTTCAGATTTCTCTCTGACAAGACTTTCCCAGTAGGATGGGAGGTTCAAAAGTCCAGTGTGTCTGAATTGAATGTTCAACAGTAAACAAACCCTGTGAATGAAAACGTCAAAACCAATTGATAACCATTCCAGCCCTGAAATATACAATTGGCCTGATATTATTTGTGAGCCACCGTGTATCTGTCAGCTATCATGAGTCTTGTTCCGTCTACCCATTCCCTCTTATCCTGCATGATGACTGGGTTATTATCTTTACATTTTTTGATAGCATGGATGCTGGAACTTGCAGTAAAGGTCTTGAAAACTGAAAACAAGAGCTTAATTTTTCAAGCATTAGAAGTTTGCTAATTCATAGAGACTTTGAAGTAAATGATTGAGCTTGTCTTTTTTTATTAATTAAATTTATGCAGTGGCATTTTACTTGTATTTTAATAAATAAAACTTGCCTTAATAAAACAGCTCCACTGGTCAGCCTCACAGACCAGACAGTGGTAACACACACCTTTAATCCCAGTAGCCACACTAGTTGCCATAGAAACTGGGAAGTATGTGCCTTTAATCCCAGTGGTGCATGCCTTTAATCCCAGCCCTAGAGAGGATTATAAAACAGGAGAAGACAGCTCTCAGTCTCAGTCTCATCCTGAGATTCCTGGAGGCAGAATCGCCATTTCAGACTGAGGTCAAGGTAAGAGTCAGTGGCTGGCTGTTTTCCTTTTCAGGTCTTCAGATTGAACCCCTATTTCTCTCTCTGAGTTTTTATTAATTTTTATTAATTTTATTCATTTATTTTTACATCCCAACCACAGTTTCCCCTCTCTTCTTTCCTCCTGTTCCTCCTCCCACTTCCCCCTACCCCCCATCCACTTTTCTTCTGTTTCTGTTAGGAAAGGGGCAGGCCTCCTATGAATGTCAACAAAGCATGGAATAGACAGCAGAGAAAGAGCTAGACCCATGGTACTTCAATTGTATTTTAAAAACAAATGATACTTTATAGATCAAAAGATTTCTTGAGTAAACTATTACATCTATGCTAGGTCAAAAGCTACCATTAACAACTAATAGAAGTTACCATTAGTGACTAGTTTTCATGGCTAATCTATAAAATAGTTTCAAAGAGTGTGTGTGAGTGTGTATGCTATACACATGTGTATATGTTCACATGTATATGTGCATGCACATATGTATATGGATGTGTGCACATCTGTGTGGTGACCAGAGGTTGATCTAGACTATTCTCTTCAATAACTTAGCCTCATTTTTGAGACAAGCTTCTCACTAAGACTGGAGCTCACTGATTGACTAGCAACTCACACACACACACCTTCAGTCCTGTGGTTACATTTATTTGCTGTCATATCCAACTTTCTACAGGGGGGTGAGTATCCAAATTCAGGTTCTCCTGCTTGCACGGGAAATATTATACTGATTGAGCCATGTGTTCCATATCTAAAGTAATTTATCAACCATAAACTGTAAAATTTTAAAACAAGTTAATCTAACCAGGAAGTCAAGAATCATTCTACATCTAACCACACTGAACCTGATAGAAGAAAAAGTGGGAAGTAGCCTGCAGCACGTGGGCACTGGTGACCAGTTCTTATGTAAAACCCCAAGGGCACAGACAATAAGAGCAACAATGAACAAATGGGACCTCCTGAAACTGAGAAGCTTCTGTAAAGCAAAAGACACAGTCATTAAGACAAAAAGGCAACCTACTGAATG
>PVIU01035335.1:0-10437 GCA_004026605.1 Ondatra zibethicus | reverse complement strand
AACCGCTGGGGAAAAGGAGAGAGGACGCCTTCCACAGGAACTAGAAGAACCCAGACTCTTCTAGAAGGAGAGGAACAGAATCACCACACAGTGCTCCTGGGAGCGGGAACACATGCAGGGGCTCTAGCGGGGAAACCAGACATCAGGATTCCTCCAGGGCCCACTCCACTCAGCGGCACTGTCTAAATGTCATCCCGGATGTCCTCAGTCCCATCTCCCCAAGGCAGCAGCCCCGTGGTTCCCTATAATTGGTCTCCACAGGCTCGGGCCATTTGAAGGAGGCACCTCAGGGCTCAGACGAGAAGGGAAATATCTTCAAACTATAGCATTTGATCTATATAATTGTAATAACTTTCACACATCACATATTTTATTGTATCATTAGTACACATAACAAGTTTTGTTGTATTATCAATAAATAAATTTTATTGTGTTATTCTATGCTGACTACAAAATAATTAGCATATTAGTTTTATGTTTTGAGAACATGCTGCTCTTATATCTTATCATAACTCTTATCAAGTTTTTACATACATGACTATTTTGACTCAATGGAGAGTTTTTACCTTTAAAAATCTATTACACTTATGTGTCTATCTGTCTTCTATGTGGGTAGCAGAACTCTAGATCTTTGTGAATACAAGTTTTCACTTATTTCATGTTTACTCTCTGTTGTTGAATGTTAACATTTAGCTTTGATACTTTGATGTGCTTGGACATGTTTGTGTATTACTTTAAAAAGGGTGTGTGGGTCAACAAGAAAAAACGATGGCCTACGGAATGGGAAAAGATCTTCACTAACCCCACATCAGACAGAGGTCTGATCTCCAAAATATACAAAGAACTCAAGAAATTGGACACCAAAACATCATGTAATCCAATTAAAAAATGGAGCACAGACCTAAACAGAGAACTCTCAACAGAGGAATCTAAAATGGCTGAAAGACACTTAAGGAAATGTTCAACATCCTTAGTCATCAGAGAAATGCAAATCAAAGCAACTCTGAGATTCCATCTTACACCTGTAAGAATGGCCAAGATCAAAAACACTGATGACAACTTATGCTGGAGAGGTTGTGGAGAAAAGGGAACACTTCTGCATTGCTGGTGGGAATGCAAGCTGGTACAACGCCTATGGATATCAGTGTGGCGATTTCTCAGAAAATTAGGAAACAACCTTCCTCAAGACCCAGTAATACCACTTTTGGGTATATATCCAAAGGATGCTCAATCGTGCCACAAGGACATGTGCTCAATTATGTTCATAGCAGCTTTGTTTGTCATAGCCAGAACCTGGAAACAACCTAAATGCCTCTCAATCGAAGAATGGATTAAAAAAATGTGGTACATTTACACAATGGAGTACTACACAGCAGAAAAAAATAATGACTGTTTGAATTTTGCAGGAAAATGGATGGAACTAGAAAGCATTATTTTGAGTGAGGTAACCCAGACACAGAAAGACAATTATCACATGTACTCACTCATAAGTGGTTTTTAAACATAAAGCAAAGAAAACCAGCCTACAATTCACAATCCCAGAGAACCTAGACAACAATATGGACACTAAGAGAGACTTACATAGATTAATCTACATGGGAAGTAGAAAGTATAAAAAGACAAGATCTCCTGAGTAAATTGGGAGCATAGGGACCTTGGGGGAGGGTTGAAGGAGGGAGGGGAGAGGCAGGGAGGGGAGCAGAGAAAAATGTAGAGCTCAATAAATGTCATGAAAAAGAAAACTACCTGGGATGTCCATTAAACAAATCAATAAACAAACAATACAATTTAAAAAAAAGGGTGTGTGTTTGAAAGAGCATCCATTCACAAGGTCCTTCCCCCAGGGACAGATGATAAAGGTTAAATGTGTTTCATGTTCTATGAATGTATGTTACTATGACCTCTTTGTTCTCTCTCTCTCTCTCTCTCTCTCTCTCTCTCTCTCTCTCTCTCTCTCTGTGTGTGTGTGTGTGTGTGTGTGTGTGTGTGTGTGTGTGTGTGATGCATTCATGGATGTCTTCACGTTCGCCTGTGTGTAAATCTGTGTAAACGTGAGGGCGTATGTGTGGGGGGGTGAGGTTGATTTCTAATGTCTTCCTTGATGGCATACTGCTTTATTCATTAAGGCAGATTCTCTCTTGAACCCACATCTCCCAATACACTGAGTCTCTCTAGCTTGTTCTAAGGACACACATTGGCCCCATCTCTGCTTTCCAAGAGCCGGAATCACAGGGGAGCTGCTGTGCCCACTGGCATTTACATGGTGTGGGGATCTGAACTCTTGTCTTCAAGCTTGCTGCTCGCACAGCAAATGCTTTAACCCCTGAGCCACCTCCCATCCCGGCTACTATGATTTCTCAGATGCCTTTCTCTTGTGGACCATCTGTCTACGGTGACTGTGTGTCACATCACTGAAATTAATGAAGGAAAAGGAAAAGGACTGATATTCCCTACAAGGGTGGAACGACACAGACATACTAGCAAATGAGGAAAGGTCTTGTATGCACATTGTGCATGTGTGTAGTTTGCTTATGTTTGTATAGCTTGTACACACACCTGTGGGTGCATGTACATACATGTGCATGTGTTGTTTGCTTATGTTTATGTAGATTGTATACACACCTGTGGGTGCATGTACACACATGTGCATGTGTGTTGTTTGCTTATGTTTATGTAGATTGTACACATGCCAGTGGGTGCAGGTACACACATGTGCATGTAGAGGGCAGAAGTTGGCATCAGATCTTTTCCTCAATCTTTCTACACATTTTTTTTCTTTTTTCCTCAAGCAAGTTCTGAAAACACATTATTCTTTAAAGACATATTTATCTTTGTTTTATGTGTGTGAGTGTTTTGCCTGCACATATATACGAACACCATGTGTGAGCAGTGCCCACAGAAGTCAGAATTAATACACTGGATCCCCTGGAGCTGGAGTTACAGATGGTGTGGGCTGCCATGTGGGTGCTGGGAACCCAATCCAGGTCATCTGCAGGATCAGGAAATGCTCTTAACTGCTGAGCCATCCGTCTTGTTTTTTTTTTTTTTAAAGACTGAGTTTTGTATTGAAGCTGGAGCTTATTAATTCAGCTAGACTAGGTGGTGGACCAAATATTCAAACATATGAGCCTATGGGGGCCATTCTCCTTCAAACCACTGCAGGTTCCATGGTTAAAGACAAGTGTGAGGACTTCAGCTCAGACCCCAGAACCCATGGAAAGATCGGAACAATAGCGCACATTTGTGACCCCGGGGCTCATATTGTGAGACCAAAAGCTCACAGGCCTGGAATCATCAGTGCTGAGTAACAGAGAAAGCTTGTCTTGATAGATGCTGGAGGTTACCCTCTGACCTCCACGCATGCCATCACGTGCATGCGCCTTACCTTATACACACTAACTTGCACACACGCTCACATACATGTGCATTGCATGCACAGATATTTAAAAATCAACTTGATTAAAGAATAAATATTATCTATACCAAAAATCATTCCCTTTATTTTGATAATGTCTGGGAAATTTGTGTGATCATTGTAATTAAATGTTAAGCTGATACAACCTAGAATGGCATGGGAAGAGAGTCTCTATGAGGGATTGTCTACATGGGATTGTCTACATAGGCCTGTGAGCATGTCTGTGGGGATTGTCTTAATTAAATTAATTGTTGTGGGAAGACCAAGCTCATTTTGAGCAGCTGCGCTCCCTAGGCAGGGCATTCTGAACTATACGTTGCTATGGAACAATCTTTTTGTACACTATGAATATGTATTACTCTCTTTGGCTAATAAAGAGCTGATGGCCTATAGCCAGGCAGGATTTTGAGGGAGCAAGGACGCTGGGAGGAGGGAGGGGATTCACAGGCATCTCAGGAGTGGCAAGGAGATTATGAGCAAAACGGAGATGAAGATGCCCTACTGAGGTAAGGTACTGAGCCACATGGTGGGAATTAGATAGAAATGTGGGTTAATTAAAGTTATAAGTGCTGGTTAGTAACAAGCCTAAGATATTGATCCAGCATTTATAATTCATATTGATTCTCTGTATGGTTATTTGGGAGCTGGCTGGTGGTCCTGAGGAAAAACTCTACCTACATTATATGAAAATACAGCTGAGCAGAAGCAAGCGGCTGAGCAGGCTTGCATTAATTCCTTTCTGCTGCTGACTGGATGTGATGTGATGCCATCTGAAGTTCCTGCTGCTTGGACTTCCTTGCTATCAGTGACTGTCACTTGGAATTGTGGACTAGATTATACCCTTTCTCCCATAAGTGGCTTTTTTTTGCCACAGTAGTTTATCTGCAACAGAAAACTGGGGAAGCCACGTAGTTGGCACCCTGATTGTGATGAACAGACCTTCCTGGGACTTTTCCCAAGCAATCCAACCCAAACCCATGCTCTAGGAAATCTTTAATCTGCCATTTCTGATTTTGGATTAGAATTGTGTTTTTCTAGGTATCCTAAAATCAGAATTCTGTAGCACCAAATCTATAGTTTGTGGTCCACTAAAGTGCTTTGTTCAGATTTTTATTTTTTTATTTCAAAATAATTAGAGATTGCAAGAAAATTGCCAAGACAGTAACAAAGCTTCATGTACCATTCACCCAAATCCTTTAATTATGATACCTTACTAAAAGATAGTAGTGTGCATGCACATGTGTGTGTGTGTGTGTGTGTGTGTGTGTGTGTGTGTGTGTGTGTGTGTGTGCGTGCGTGCAGAGCCCAGAGGTCAAGGTCGGGTGTCTGATATAGCTTTCTACTTTAGTTTTTGAGGCAGGGTTTCTCCCTGAGTCTGAAGCTGCTTTGACTAGGTCAGCTGGTGAGTGAGCTCCCGGGATCTCTGTCCCTCCACACTGGGGTCACAGACACAATGGCTGTGTCTGGATTTATGAGGGGTTGGGAATTTGAACTCAGGTCCACTTGCTTTCATGGCAAGCGCTGCTATCCATTAAACCATCCCTCCTCAGACCCAAATATGAGTGACCATGACCCAGATTCAAGTTTCTCCAAATAATGGATTCCAATATGGATCTGTCATCAGTAGCAAGGACAAGGTCACAGCTTCACACTGTTGCCCACAGAAGCCAGAGAGTTCCTTTAATCTCTAGGGAACCTGAGTTAGGTAAAGCTGGGTCCTCGGCTTTGGCACAGAAAATGATTTCAGAATGAGTGTCTGTGAAGCAGAGTTGGAGGGTTTTTTGTTTGATTTTTGTTTTGTTTCAAACAAGAACAACTTTAGGGGCTAGAGAAATGGCTCTGAGATTAAGACCACTAGCTGCTCTTACAGAGGACTACACAGTGGCTCACAATCATCTATAACTGCAGGTCTAGGGGATCCGATGCCCTCTTCTGGCCTCCACGGACACCTGGCACACACGTGGTGTGCAGACCTATGTGTAGTTGAAATTCTCATGCACATACAATAAAACAAATCTAAAATGAAAACAACTTGGATTTTTATTTATTCTGTATGTGCATGCATGCGTGTGTGTGTGTGTGTTTTATTGGGAGCTGAAGCCAGGGCCTCCCACATGCCAACAAGTCCTCTATCATTGAGCTAAACATCCGGCCTTAAGAAGGTTAATCTTGACTGACAATGTGATTGCACTGAGATTAGGAAAGCACTCTTTTGGGCATGTCAATGGGTATGTTTCCAGCGAAGCTAGGGACATAGCTGATGGGGATAGACCCAGCCTGAATGTGAGAGGCTCCATACCGTAGATGGGGGCATCAGACAGATTCAAGTGGGATGAGGTGCCAGTGACTTCGTTCCTAAACAAGTCACCTGTTGATGGTGTCAGCATTTGTGGACATGAGACTCCAGATACACGTTCTGTCTTTGCCTGTCTCTCTGTCTTTGCCTCTGCCTCTCTCTGTCTCTGTGTGTTTCTACATTTACTTGTGTTACATGTCTGGCTTTTACAGGGTTTCTGGAGATTCGAACTCAGGTCCTTGTGCTTACATGCCACGTGATTTTATCCACTGAGGCCGGGAACTTCCAGGTTTGTAGTCTCACACTGGGCTGCATCGTGGATCCTTCTTGAACTGAGGCTTCCAGACTTCTAGACTGAGTGGGTTCTCTGACTCTTAGCCCACAGACAACCAATACTGAACTATGCATCTCCCAACTGTGTTAGCCAATCCCAAAGAAATTCCCTTTTATAGTTGCACATGTATACTACTGTTTTGTCTTAGCTACACTCTCACAAAACAACGTAGAAGGACGGGAGGGTTTGCTCTGGCTCACAGTCCAGATGTGCAGTCCATCATGGCGGGAGAGTCAAGGCAGCAGGACCATCCAGCAGCTAGCCACGTTACACTCACAGTCAGGAAGCGCAGATGCGATGGGTGTATGCAGCGTTCTGCTCCCTTTCCCCTTTGTATATAGCCTTTGACCCCAGCCTAGGGAATGGTGCCACTCACAGTGGGTGGGTCTTCTCACCCCAGTTTTCCCATGAACCTCTTGCTGGCCCTCTTTAGTTTTATTTGTTCGTGGCCCACCATATGCCCCAGCTGTTCCCTTCTCCACTCCGGGTCCCCTGACACACCACTTCCAAGATGCTTTTCCCTAATTGTCCAGCATCCACACCATTAGTAATTTCTTTTCCTACTCATCTATGTAATGTGTTGGTTCATCGTAATTCATGGCCTCAGAAACTGCTCTGGCCCCCTCTATTACCTTAGATGGTTTTAATGCCATTGTACCTTCTAGATTTCCCTTTACAGTGGGAAGTCAAGTATATGCCTGGATTCCAGAACTTAGAAGATGGAGATGGGAAAGTTGTGAGTTCTATGCTGTCCTACACTACACACGGAGTTCCAGGCCATCCTTCACTATCGACTGAACCTGAGCCCCGTCTCAAACCAAACAAAAACAACCCCCACAGCTCCCAACAACCCTCCCCCAAATAAAACTCGAATGAGAGGTGGTGGTGACTGAAATAGGCGATGTTGGGACTTTCCCAGGGCCATTTTCACACCCCTCTGCTGATTCGTGTTTTCTTTAAAAAATTCTGTTTTATTGATTACATTATGTGTGTGTGTGGCAGTACGTGTACATGAGTGGAGGTACCCTTGGGATCCAGAAGGGGGCGTCAGATCTTCTTGGCCTGGAGTTACAGACAGTTGTGGGCTGTCATGTCAGTGCTGGGGACTGAATTTAGGTCCTCTGCAAGAGCAGCCAGTGCACTTAGCCCCTGAGTCACCTCTGCAGCCTGCACTTTCTGTTGTATAGGAGGTAGGGCTTTTTCCAGGAACCCATGGATTTTTTAAAAAAATTTTTTAATATTAAAAACATACTTTGAGTTTTTTGTTTTGTTTTTGCACTCCTGAATTTCCTCCCTCAGTTGCTTCTACTTATGTCTGGGTTCAAGTTACAGTCTCTTGTGGGGCGGTGGTGGCGCACGCCTTTAATCCTAGCACTCGGAAGGCAGAGACAGGCAGATCTCCGTGAGTTCAAGACCAGCCTGGTCTACAAGAACTAGTTCTAGGACAGACTCCAAAGCTACAGAGAAACCCTGTCACAAGAAACCCTGACCAAAAAAAAAAAAAAAAAAAAAGTTAAAGTATCTTGTGGAGCGTCTTCTGTTTTTCTTCTTTTTAAAAATATATTGTTGCGGGGTGGTGGTGGTGCACGCCTTTAATCCCAGAACTTGGGAGCAGATGCAAGTGGATCTCTGTGAGTTCAAGGCCAGCCTGGTCTACAAGAGCTAATTCCAAGACAGGCTCCAAAGCTACAGAGAAACCTTGTCTAGAAAAAAAAACAATAAAAAATATGTGTATATGTGTGTGTGCAAGTGTGTATGTGACGCTTGTGTACTGCATTTACATGTATGTACATATGTATGGTATCACATATGTGTGCCTGTGTGTGAATGTAACTGTGCAATCAGGTGTGTGGTTGTGCTTGCAACCATGCACCAAGGAGGATGTCAAGTACTGTCCCTTGACACCTGCCTTATTCCCATGAAACTGGATTCCCCAAAGAAGCCGCAGTTTGTCTCCTATTTCCACACACCGCCCCCACCCCTGCACTGGGGTTTGGGGGTATGCACAACCACACCCCACATCCATCTTTCTTTGGTGTGTTAGTAGTTGAACGTACGTCTCTGTGTTGCCATAGCAGGAGCTCTGCTCACGGAGCCATCTCCCCAGCCTTCTTCAATGTTTTTCGCCATTAAACAGTCTAATTCAGGGGCTGGGGCTGGGGCATCATTGGTAGAGTAAACGTTTATCTGGCATGAACAAAGGCCTGGGCTCCAAGCCCAACACAGCAGAGACCAAGAGTGATGATTCATGCCTTCAAAGTCAGTATGCAGGGGTGGTGGAGGCAGAAGGGCCAGAAGTTCAAGGTTATCTTAGAATATTTGAGGACCCATATCATAGAATGAATATGTGTGTGTGTGTGTGTGTGTGTGTGTGTGTAGATAGATAGATAGATAGATAGAGATAGAGAGAGAGAGAGAGAGAGAGAGAGAGAGAGAGAGAGAGAGAGATAAATAAATAGGTGACCTCAGGATTCTTTTTTAAGAGTTAAAAAATTGGTCAGATGAGCAGAATTCTGCTAAACAGCATTGAGCAGCAAACAATTCCGACTGACAGGATTAGAAGGCTTGAGAACAGGACATGGCTCATCCTTACTGTAGTCCCTTACAGAAAATGCTGCGTGGTTTCTTAAAACAAACAAACGAAAACATGACATGGGAAAGGCACTTGCCACCAAGCCTGACAACCTGAGTTCGATCCCAGGACTCACATGATGTGAGGAGGAAACCAACTCCTGAGACCCCGAAAACTGTCCTCTGACCTTCACATGAGTGCAGGGGCATATGCATGCATCACACACACACCAGTACAGGGGCATACGCATGCATCACACACACATGAGTGCAGAGGCATACGCATGCATCACACACACACACACGAGTGCAGAGGCATATGCATGGATCACACACTCACATGAGTGCAGGGGCATATGCATGCATCACACACACATACACACACACACACACACACGAGTGCAGGGGCATATGCGTGCATCACACACACACCAGTACAGGGGCATATGCATGCATCACACACACACATGAATGCAGAGGCGTATGCATGCATCACACACGAGTGCAGAGGCATATACATACATCACACACAAGTGCAGAGTCATATGCATGCATCATAAACACACACACAAGTGTAGAGACATAGGCATGTATCACACACACATGACTGCAGAGGCATAGGCATACATCATAAACACACACTATATATATGTGCAAAAATTAAAATATAATGCCTGAAGAAGATATGATTAAAACAAATAAGGGGCTGGAGAGGTAGTTCAGAAGTTAAGAGCAATGGCTGCTCTTCCAGAGGACCTGGGTTCAATTCCCAGGATCCACTTGGTGGCTTACAACTGTCTTTAGCTCTGGTTCCAGGGCATCCAGTGTCCTGTCCTGGACTATGTGGGCACTGTGTGCATGCAATGCACAGACATCTATGCAGGCAAAACAGACATACACATAAAAGAAAAAGGAAAAAAAATAAATAAACTCAAACTCTATAAAAAGATCAGAGAATAGGCTATTGACAAAAGAATATTTATTAAAATATGTGCTTTTTCAAAATACACATCATCTTTAGATCAAAGGAAGTTAAATAAGTTATCGCTCACAGCTCAATAATAAAGAGTAATTTCAAACAAGAATTTATATTTACATGAAACAAGTATCTATAAGTAGAATCTAAAAACCCATAAGGTATGGGGGCACTCATCCTTTTCCCAGCACTGGGGAGGCAGAGGCGGGAGACCTCTGCGAGTCTGACGCCAACCTGGTCCATGAAGCAAGTTCAAGGCCAGGCAGGGCTACACAGTGAGGCTTTGTCTCAAAACAATACAAAATGAATATATAAAAAACCAAATCTTCTCTTGGAGTGAGACTATTTACACATATGAAAGTTATAACACCCATCACAAAACTGGGAGAACTGTTTATTTTCAAATCCACAATATATCAAAGATATTCAAAATAAATAATTCTGTGATGAACATTTGTAGATTCCAATAAAATATGAAATATATTAAAGCTTTTTTATTACAAATATATGGCTCAAATGCTATAGTTTGAAGATATTTCCCTTCTCGTCTGAGCCCTGAGGTGCCTCCTTCAAATGGCCCGAGCCTGTGGAGACCAATTATAGGGAACCACGGGGCTGCTGCCTTGGGGAGATGGGACTGAGGACATCCGGGATGACATTTAGACAGTGCCGCTGAGTGGAGTGGGCCCTGGAGGAATCCTGATGTCTGGTTTCCCCGCTAGAGCCCCTGCATGTGTTCCCGCTCCCAGGAGCACTGTGTGGTGATTCTGTTCCTCTCCTTCTAGAAGAGTCTGGGTTCTTCTAGTTCCTGTGGAAGGCGTCCTCTCTCCTTTTCCCCAGCGGTT
>PVIU01035334.1:0-10438 GCA_004026605.1 Ondatra zibethicus | reverse complement strand
GGGGTGGGCCTTGGACTTCCAACAGGGCAGGGCACCATGCCCTCTTTCAAGGAAGAAGGGGGAGGGAGGAGGGGTGGGGGGTAGTGGGAGGGGACCGGGAGAAGGGGAAGAAAGGAAAAAAAAATTTTTTTTTTATCTTTAATTATGTTCTTGAATGGAAAAAATAAAACAAAACAATGTATGGAAAAAAAAAAAGAAATATCAGCAGGGGAAAATTCTACAAAGATTCTCCCACTGTATACAAATTTTCTTCTATATTTATTTGTTCAATTTTTAATTTTAAGTATTCTAGGACACAGTGTGACATTGAAATATACAAGACTGATCAAACAAGGGTCATTTGCATGGATTGTATTCATTTTTTTGAACATACTTCAATTACTTCTAAATGTCACTGTCCTATGTATGCCTTAAGATACTATCCTTTCAATAAAGATAAAAGAGAGGAATACAAATGTAGTTTTTGCTTTTCTGATATCTTTAAAATTTCCCTGCTTATATATTATGTAGCTTTAATATTATATATCAAGTCCCTGTACAAGACATTGTTCTATCATTCTGGTTACCTTGCATTCCCTCGGTACATAAGCAGTGAGTATAGAGACTCTTTGTTCTAATAAAAAAAAAATACTGCAGGCGAGATGAAGAGAATGCTCGGTTATGGTCTATGGAACAACAATCCATAATTTACTTTGCAGATGTCTGTGTAATTTAAGCAGCAGGCAGAACAACCGTACAGTTGTATCTGCTCTAGGGAAAGGATATCAAGAGACTCATAAATCATGGTGAGGATTAAAAGCAATGAACATTCATCTTCTTAACCCTGTAATGCAATATGGAGAAGCCAAGTTTCACAACACACAGAGCAGCACTCTTTGTGCAGGGAGAGAAGGTGTCAGAGTTGTTATGACTCCTCTCAATTAGCATTGACCTCCTGATTTGCAAGTCAGCAGAACCTGATTTTAAAGATGATCTGGTAAGCCTACCTAAACCATAGAGAAATGTTAATAATTTGTTAGATGGAATACATTTCTTCAGAGACATTATATAGAAAATGACCTTAAAGCTACCTAGTCCTCATAGGTCCTTATGTTTAAATATCAGGATATTTTTAAATAGTGAGATTTCACAAGCAAACTTTAACTCAGGAGTATTCCAAGGATGGTGATTCAGGCAGCTGGTTCTCTCCTATAACATTTAGTAAATAAATGATCTGTTACTAATTGTTATATTTGAAAAATTATTCTAATCAAATGTCTTTGGATGCAAATGAGTAAATCCTACACAGTGGAGAAGTTTCTTTTTTTCTGAGGGTAAAAATTTTAATCAAATGTGAAAGGTTTTTAAATATAATAACCTGTTAATTTTTCCAGTATCCTTTTAAATCAAGTTCATGATACAATTGAACTTCCTAATTATATAAAAATACATGGATAAGCCAGAAAAATTATGTGATCTATTTTGTTGAGAATTTTGAATCTATTTTTCAGTATATGAGGAAATTTTGTTTCAGACTCCCTAATTTAATACCAAATGTCCCTTGACCATGATTTCCTATGCCAATACTTACCTATTATAGTGAGGTAAATGATCATGATTGGCAGATATTTTTATTTTTATATATTTGATTGGATTTATTTCAAAGTTTATAATTTACAATGGCAGATCTTGCCTTCAGAAAGTCATACAGCACTTTCTTTGGTATCAGAATGAAGAAAATACCATCCAAGTTTATTTAGGTGACACCCACACTCTGTATAAGGTATTCAGCCATTAAATCACCCATGTAGGACCCAAATAACTATCCAGTTTTAGGAGAGAAGGATAAACTCTAGTTCATTGTGCATTGTTGCTACGGCTCTTCCTTTCTATAGGGTGATGATTATGCATTCTTAGGTTGATAAAAGTCTAAACTAATCTCTTGCTGGCCTTGTACACATTGCATCTTTCTCTGTTTTCCAACAAGAATGTCTTTATTAGTCACCAATCTAAAGAATAAGGGAAATAATAAAACAAAGATGATTATTAAGGAAATATAAAGAAATTTGTGGTTTATATTTGGACTAAGAATAGGGAAAATGATGACTTATTAGTTGTATCTGTCATTTAACTGTAAGTGTGGGGTCCCAGAATCTTCGGATAAATAATAGACTCCCATTAGATAGGATAAACCACTTTTCTCCATGAACACATTTAAATAATTATTATATGGGAATAACTAACTTTATTTAGGCATTTTTAATGTATACATGCATTAAAGCATTAGGTTGTATTTCATTAATATCATCCATAAATTTAAGTTAAATTAAGAGTTGAACAATGAAAGTACAGCAGACATAATCTTTATTTAATGTATATTTATCTTCATTTCCACTATTATTTCTTTTATTCTTTAAATTTTTACAAGTGCATACAGCGTATCTTGAACCCAGATACTCATACGTTTTCCACAACAATACTGCTAAGAACTTCCATTACGTTATTGTCATTTTTAAAAATTCTTTTATAATTTGAATGTCTTAATGATGTTAGTGACATAATAGCAAATAATAATCTCTCCTGGATGATTTCTTTGTATTTTCTACTATTTTACAGAAAATATCCGAACTCATGACAAAAAACCAGTAATTACAGATAAATGGATTAATATACTCAAAGTGTTTTTATTATAGCTTTTATATGAGATGTGGCATAGATTATTTTCTGAGTTATGGATAAATTATTAAAGACAATCATTCTAATACATGTGCTGTAGTATATAGACTTATAGATTATAGTTGGAAATGCCTATGTATCTACAAATAGACATGTGCATGTAATAACAGTTGATGAAAAACAGGACAATTTGAAGGAGAATGGGAAGGAGTATATGGGAGGATTGGGAGAGGGGAAATGGAAGGAATAAACATCGTAATTAAAATACAACCTCAGCCTGGTGGTGGTCGCATATGCCTTTAATCACAGTACTCGGGATGCAGAGGCAGATGGACCTCTGTGAGTTCGAGGCCAACCTGATCTACAAGAGCTAGTTCCAGGACAGGCTTCAAAGATACACAAGAAAATTAGCAAAAATGATATGTCCATATTAGCATCAATCAAGAATCAAGAATCTGTCCCACAACTTGCCAACAGATTCTGTATATGTCACACACTATTTTATGCTATCAACAGGTATTAATTCATTAAACTAATCCTCCTAGGGACCATGCAAGAAAGGCTCTATTAATATTATACTCATTTGCAGACGAGGAAGGTGAATCTAAGAGATACAGGAACATTATCTCCAAGATCACACACCTTGGAAACGGCAGAATGGACCGAAGCCCTGACACAATGCTATGATCTGAGCAGCTTGCCATATGATTTTGTTACAAATGAAACGATAAGAGACAAGGCTCTGGGGCATCCTTCTGGAAAGGTCTGAGTGAGTAGGAAGAAGGAAAATAGACCAAAGAAAGTGGTCAGTGAAGGAGAACAAGCTTGAATGATGAAATGAAGTTCAGCAAAGATTATTCTATCTGGGCCAACTACTGCTAAAGACAGAAAGAGATGGGGTAGAAAAACAATCAGTGTAGACGACATTGTATATATTGATGAGGGCAGTGATGTTACAATGGTGAGAATAAGTTTAATAAGAAAGCTATAGGTGGGCTTAACTAATTCCAAGGAATAAGCTTGTAAGGGATTTCTGGAAAGATGTACTTTGTTCTTCTGTACCATTTTAAAGTAAATAGTGATATAACTATTCATAGCCAACCATCTCCAAATGATAACATACATTTTGATGACCAAAGAGATATTGCACTAATATGATATTCAGGGAAAACTTAATTTCAGTTTTTCATCATTTTCTCTATGGCATAACCATCGAGTTTTGGTGATTGCAGACTTTTACCACCATCTGCACCAGGAGAAAGAACGTGGCCAACTGAATCAACTAAGCAAGGCTCATATGGGTCACAGGGACTGAAGAAACAAACATGTTGTCCAATGAGTCTGCAGCAGGTCCTCTCTGTGTATGTTACAGCTGCTGTCTTGGTGTTCTTGTAGGACTCCTAACAGTGGGAATGGGTGTATCTTTGACTCCTTGGTGTTTTTTTTTGGTGTGTGTGTGTGTGGTTTTATTGAGCAATACATCTTTCTCTGCTCCCCTTCCTCCCTTCCTTTCCCTTCCCCTTCAACCCTCTCCCCTGGTCCCATGCTCCCAATTTACTCAGGAGATCATGTCTTTTTCTACTTCTTCTCCTAGGGTCCTCATTGTTGTCCAGGTTCTCTGAGATTGTGACTTGTAGGCTGGTTTTCTTTTCTTTATGTTTAAAAACCTCTTTCCCTTCTGAGTTGGCCTGTCCAGCCTCATTAAGAAGACTTTTGACTGTCTTATTTAATCCTGTTTTTTTTTTCCTGTTTGACTGTCATCTCTTAGGGGCCTGTTCTTTTCTGAAAAGCAAATGAGGGTAGTAGATCTGGGGAAGAAGGAAGATGCTGAGGACCTGGAAAGAGATGAGGGAGAGAAACCGAATCAGGATGGATGAGGGAAGAATCTTATGTTAGTAAATCACTAATTTACTGTTAGTGATATAGCATATTCTACAACAGAAGTTCTGGAGTTCCATTGGTAGAGCTGTCAGGGATTTTACTTTGGTTGCTATATAAAAGCACAGATTTTTGCTGAGTTTCCTATGTTTTCATCCCACTTAGACATATTTCTTCAATAGTGTGACTTGGGGCTCATACCTTTTCTCTCTTCCTTTATTCATAATAGAAAACATTGTAAGTCTTCAAGTAGCATAAATCCTACAAGATTATATGATCTAGTCTTTTTTGCAATTGGTTTGTATATGTCTGTTTGTGTTTTTGCATGAAAGTACAATCCACAAAGAGGCCAGGAGAGTGTATTGAATCTCCTGGAACTGGAGGGATAGGTAGTTTCGAGATACTCATTGCAAGTCTGAGAAACAAACTCACATTCTCAACAAGAATAATACATGATCTAAACAATTTATCAATCTTTTCATCCCCTGTACTTTCAATTTTTAAATATGTAATAGAGCATTTGATCTTAGATAGACCAATTCACATTCTTTTTAACAAATCAGAGATTGCTTTCCCTGGGATGTGGAAGCAATGAAGTTCCTTCCTCCTCTACTCTACCAATTCTGAGAATCTGGTAGACACCCACCACTTCAAATCAGCTGAGTATAATGGGATACATTTAGAAGTTTCATAGTCTGATTATAGATATTTTCATAGGTTCCACTATACTTTTAATGGGACTTAAGTTTCTGTCTTCTTCAGAACTGCCTTATCATTCTACTAGTGAAATGTCTAAAACAATGAATTTCCTGATATATATTTGTATTCTTATGTTATATGATATGCTTACATATTTCCAAAGTTGTCATTATTTTTTACATTCATATTTCATTAAAGTCACCATTACTATATAGAAGATGCTACTGAAACTGGTAAGATATAAGATCCTTGGATATCACAACTCATTCCCTCAAATACACTTAGTTATCTTTCCTAGTAACTAAATTAATATTTTTGAAAACGTTATCATTTCTCACTTTTAGCTATTAATGTTCCATACCTGCATATTGACTAAGAAAACTGATGTTCAGAGTTTTGTTCATCACTTTTGAAGCACATTCTGTGAAGCGTGGTATTCTCTTTTAAAGTTTTTTGCTATATTGGAGAGACATGAATAAATTTATTCCTTAACCATGATATTCATTCTGTTTCTTTTCATGTTCTTAGAAATCTATTCTCTTGCCTCAGGGGAGGCCTGCCTTCTAAGCACAATTTGACACTAGATAGAAAGCATATGTCCTATGCAAGCCTTGGGCCTGCCAATAGCAGCAAAACCAGAGGAGAACTGCTTCTCCAGTTGTGCAAAAGGAAGTTTTATTCTTGTAACTGCTATTCATGTAACAGTGTAAGGAGCTGCACCGTGATTTTTTTGACACTTAGATTATCACCTTATTTTCTTTCAAAGTGATAAATATGTTCACAAAGAAAGTGAGTATTGGTTCATGATGTAAAATTTTTAGTCTTATCACAGAGTGCTGAAACCATCAGTAAATTTTAGTGAAGTATTCAACCTTACAAAGATATTAATGATCCTTTTTGTTTGGTTGCTTGATTTATTAACTTTATTTCAAACCACTTCCCTCACATTTGAGGAAATGCAAAACCTTATATTCTACAAAAATTTCTCATGCACCAATTTCCCGAGGTCTGGGAATTTCAGATTCTCACTTTGCTCACATCTACCTACCCTCCAGTTTCACACTGCTTCCCCTTAACCTGCATCATCCCATTGCCGACATGTACAATGTCTTCTGTCTTCTATTATGCCTTTCATATCCAAATCCTTTTCCAGGTATTTCCCAATTCATCTTATTTTCCTTTATTTAAGGTATATTTATTCATTCTTTATGTTTTGATATTAAATTATGAATTTATATCAAAGCTGATTAGCTTTTTCTAAAACTTATGTTTACTATGCTCAGTAATTCCTTAGAAGTCCAATGTCTTTCTTTTGTACTGTCATCCTTTCCATTTAGTTCTCTTCTACTCGGAAACCTCAGAGTATCCTTACACTTCCTACTTTTAATGGAGTGGCTTCATTACATCCCACCTATGGAACATGTGAACATATAAATCTTTGCTAAATGTTCTGTTCATCACGTTGTACATTTGTTCAGGAACAGATACATGTTAAAAGGAAAAGTACAGCTTTTTATCTAATACTAATATAGAATTCATTGAATCCAAATAATCATTACAGTAAATATGTAGATCTTTACCACAATACAGGTTTACACCAGTGATATTCAGGGACTTGGTTTCTTAGTCAGGGTTCTATTGCTGTGAGAGACACTGTAACTCTTATAACAGGAAACATTTAAACTTGAGACTTTCTTACTATTGAAAAGGTTTAGTCCAATATTATCATAGTGGAAAGCATGACAACTTGTAGGCAGCACTGGAGCAGTCTCTGACAGTGATACATCCCGATCCATCAGTGAACGGAGATACTCTGAGCCTAGCATAGGTTTTTGACACCAAAATCTACCCCCATTGACAACCTTTCTCCAACAGTCTCACACCTTGCGGAGATTATATGTTTACATGCCTTTTTTTGGATCCTAGGATGAATTAGGCAAAGAAGTAGAAACAAGTACCCACTTACAAGGAAACACATTGGATGAAACACTCACAAATAATTGTAGTTCCAAATAAAAATTATAGATAAATGAGTAGATGAAGTTTCAAGCTAAATCTTTTCTAATTCAAAATTTATTTCAAGTTTTGTTAATAAAATCATCTTTTGAATAGTTGTATTTTAATATTACTTATTAAATATACAAGTTTTGAGAGGTGAGTATAGGTGCCTGTAGACTCTAGGAAAGGCATAAAATCCATGGAAGCTAGAATTACAGTTGATTATGAGACTTTAGACATGGGTCTTAGGAACCAAACTCAGGTCCTCTAAAGTTTCAGTTCAAGTACTTAAATAGTGAGTCAATTCTCTATCTACAATTATTCATCTATAAAGCATTTTCTTTGTGTTTTATATCTATTCTCAGTCACAATTACAGTGCTTAGTACATATTCATGCATAGAGAAATTAAATCATTATATTCAATAATTCCCTGATACATTTTCTTATTTGTAACATGTGAGCCTGCTTGTTGGGAGTTTCTGCCCTCCCACCAGGTCCCACAGCTGTTTAGTCCCAAAGAAAATCACACAGAGGTCTCCAGAATTTATAAACTGATTTGCCCATCAACTCAGCTTCATATTAGCTCTTATAACTTATATTAGCCATTATTGTAGAATATGTTAGCCACATAGCTCAGTACCTTTTTCAGTGGGGCAGGTCACATCTTCCTTCTTTGGTATCTGGAGAGGACTGTGGAGGAATGGGCTTCTTCCTTCCCAGAATTCACTTGTTCTCATTGTCCCGCCTCTACTTCCTGTTTTGTTGTCCTGCCTATACTTCCTGCCTGGCTACTGGCCAATCAGCATTTATTTAAAACATAATTGACAGAATATAATCAATTCTCCCACACCACTTATTTAAGAGTTTGCCAGCATATCTTATTTACTCATTCAGAAACTTTGGGATAAAATTACCCAATCTAATTTGCTCCTTTCCCAGAGTTTACAAAGTAGATAAGTGTGACACAATAACATTAACCAATAAATAAATGTCTTATATGAAACAATTACATTCTTATATAAGACAATAATGCCATTCCAAATGCTGGTATGTCAGGAAGAAATCAAGAGTTCAGTTAGATTAATGTAGAGATAAAATGTCTCTGAGGTAAAGTCATCTAAAATATGATGAATAATCAATAGGGAATTGGATGAGATCAAATACTAGGAGTTTTAACAACAGTGAATAAAAACTGGTAGATGAGGTCTAGCAGTGTAACACTTGGTAAACATAAAAACAATATAGTATGTCACAATGTCTGAAGCTGTTGATGACATATAAGATATATATGAAGATATATAGGAAGATCAACTGCTTCTGATAGCTATGAATGCTGAACTGTGTGTCATCTATCATCAGGAGACTGAATCTTCTAAATAATCAATGATTCTCTAAGGCCATATTGAGCTAGTAAATAACATGATTATGAAGCAAAAACATAACTTGACTTTCTGGGAAAATGAAAGAAATGTATCCATATGGAATGAAGATTTAGAAATGATATCTAGAAAGAGCTAATCATCAAGCTCTAACATAGAAAAAATTCATATTTTGACAAAGTTAAGACAGGACTATTTGGTAGATGAATGATAAATGAAGATTTTGTTAACAAATGGAAAATCATTTACTATCAATGATTTGAAGATGCTGTGTGGCTTTTGTTAAGAAAGATGTCTGATAAGAGAAATTGGATGTCCAGGACACTGACTCTGTTTCTTGTTTGGCATGCCTTGTCAGCTGACTTTGGTAGAGGAAAACATTCACATGGGACTGCTGTCTTTGCTTCTGCCAGGCTTAGTCATAACTCCTGTAGTAAAGACTGCTACTCGTCAACTAATTGTGTCCTGCCTCTATATTCTTATTTTTAAAGAAATAAGTTAAGCTTGCATATTAAATTCTGTCATCTCAGAACTTGACTAGAGTTAAGGAATACAAAGAAGTATTAAACAAAATTAGGTCTTTATGGTTAAACCCAAATCCAATATTCTGTGACCAATGTCAAATGAGAAGGGAAAAACTGATACAGACATACAGGATTTTTGTTTATCTTAATTATTATCACTTCGGTAAGGAAACAATGTTTTCTTCACTCTAGACCACAAGGCATATTTTCAATAGGACACAGTAATTTGTATCACTAGAAAGCACTATAGGACAATGTAAGAGAATGAAAACAAAGTGCAGTATTTCTCTTCATTAGAGCCAGTTTCTACTCTTAATTACTAGTGTAATTTTCTTCTATAACTAATGATCATAAAATAGCATACTGTAAAAACATGAATATTTTGTGATTTCAAATATTTCTATATATACTTAAAGCTATAATTACATATAACATATATGTAATTATTGTTCCAGTCATTATGATTTTATTTATCAGATTAAGTGAAAACGTAATTTAAAATCCTACTTTAAGTTTCTCAGGACAAACTAAAAATATTGAAGAATAATCTGATGTATGACTTGATATATATGAGTATCTAGGATTTCAAAATATCATTTGGCAAAAGTAGATGTGAGGACTCAATATTGTCACAATAGAGGGCATTCATTCACACTTCCCTAGCGACAGGAAATTTTTTCAAATGGAACTGGGCCAAATAGAGAAAATGTGTGTATTGAACCCATAGCAGTGAGAACAAGAGGAAAGTATAAGCAAATGACTATTCATAGGAATGGTGTACCTGTGGTCTTAACCAGAGGAACAGGTGAGAGACAAGTGTTTAGAATCAGCTGATTCAAATATTTTAGTAGGTTCTGGGTCCCTTATTGCCTGATAACTAGACTCTCCATCTTTAGAACAGATGAGGAGTGGTCCAGAATTTGATAGCCAATAAGGAAAACAGCTAATGTGTGTGCTCTGGATTGGTTAGTTTATTTAGGAAAGATGAACATCCATTGAATCCTTTGCCATACTCAGGAATTAGCAAGGTACGTGAAAGAGTACTCTCCATGGTCATCAGTTCATCATGGTTTGAATGTGTCAGCATACAGAAAATAAAATCAAGGAGTCCCCTGCTAGGGGGCCTCCTTTGTCCCACGGAGCCGAGCAGAGAGGAGCTGGCAACCCTCAGTAGGCCTGCTTTTGGGACCGGGATCCTCGCCCAACCAGCTTCTGCGGATTCATCTGGACCCTGTCCCGGCTGCACCTGAGCTCGGCCCACCCGGGCTGAGGCCTTGGGGGAAGGGCGAGTCCCCTGCTAGGGG
>PVIU01035333.1:0-10443 GCA_004026605.1 Ondatra zibethicus | reverse complement strand
GGAGTTATTTTGAGATTATTTGACTCATGTTCCCCCCATTTGACGTGTTCTGCATCACGTTTCCCCCATTCCCACAGGAAAGTTATCAACTCTGGGTGGAAAAGATTAGAAAGGCATTGGGGCTATGAACAGGTGAGGTTATGTATGCCTCAAGGACTCCTTCCTTTTGAACTAAGTCCCTTGCGCTAATGCAGAAGCACCAACTTTTACAGAAACAGAGGTTAATAAAGAACTTTTCAACTTCTGAATTATCAGAGTCAGAAAGCTGGGAACAAGAAGGAACAATGGCAAGGCTCATTTACATCTTCTCATTTCCTATCTGAAGGTGCTATCTGTCTCTTGATTTCTCCTTCTTGAGAAATATCAACATTGGATGTTCCCTTGCCCATGTCACAAATTCATTATATCCTTACATAACCTTGATTCAAACTCCAACCTAATAAACACTTGGGGTTGGACATGGTGGTACTCACATGTAATCCCGACACTTGGGGAAGAGACAGAAGATTGCCACATGTTTAAGTTCAGCCTAATCCCAGAGGCAGAGGCAGGTGAGTCAGAAGTGCAAAGCTCACAAGTTGTGTGATGGTGAACATTATGTTTAAAAGTTTAAAATTACTGTGCTTAAGAGAACTATAAAACAAAAATGCCCCTAACCTGTAAGTTCCACTTGCCCAAGTACAGATAACTTCCCAGAATGGTGGGGGCTGTTCTTGTAATTGCCTGATCTTGCATTATAACAAAACTGTTATTCATATAAGATAACCTACTTGCTTTTGCTTCTGAAAACAAGCTTGCTTGCCCCTGACTGCACATAGGCGGGATATATGCCTGATTATAATAGGCAGGAAGTACATCAGGATGTGTTTCCCCCTGACTACACATAGGCGGGATATATGCCTGTTATAATAGGCAGGAAGTACATCAGGATATGTATTTTCCCCCTGACTGCACAAAGGCAGGAAGTACGGAGCCTTGTGGGTTTTGCCTTTATAAACCCCTAACTAGTGTACTTCAGGGTTGCATCTTGAGAGCACTTTCAGGTGCAGTCCAGCACCAGAATCTGAGTAAAGTCTCTTCTTTTTTTGTCATTTATTTTAATATCTAGTTTTCCTTTCTTTTTTTCTTTTACTTCTTAAGAACAATCTTTTTTTAAAAATCTAACACACTGGTCCCAGTTCTCTCCCTCTCCCCTTCTCCTGCTCTCCCCACCTTTCCTCCACCCCACCTCCCATCCACTCCTCAGAGAGGGTAAGGCCTCCCATGGGGAGTCAACAAAGCCTGTCACATCACTTGAGGCAGGACCAAGGCCCTCCCCCCCTGTATCTAGGCTGAGCATGGTATCCCTCCTTAGGAAATGGGCTCCAAAAAGTTTATGCACTAGGGATAAATCCTGGTCCCACTGCCAGTGGCCCCACAGACTACCCAAGTCACAAGATGTCACCCAAATTCAGAGGGCCTAGTTCAGTCCTATGCAGGTTCCCCCATTCTCAGTCTGGAGTCAGTGAGCTTCCACTAGCTCGGGTCACCTGTTTCTGTGGGTTTTCCCATTAAGATCTTGACCCTTTGCTCGGATTATCAGTCTTCCCTCTGGGGCTTAGCCCAGTCCTTAGCTGTGGATCTCTGCATCTGCTTCCATCAGTTACCACTGAATGAAGGTTCTATGATGACATTTAAGATAGCCATCAATCTGGCAACAGGGCAAGGCCAGTTCAGGCACTTTCTCCACTATTGCTTAGATTCTTAGCTGGGGTCATCCTTCCAGAGTCCTGGGAATTTCCCTAGTGCCAGGTTCCTCACTAGCCCCACAATGGCTCCCTCTATCAAGATATCTCTTTCTTTGCTCTCCCTCTCTGACCTTTCCCGAACTCGACCTTCGGGATCCTTCATGTTCTCCTCCCCCTTTCCTTTTTCCCCTCCCCACCCACTTCCACCCCCCCCCCACATGCTCCTAAGTTTCTCAGGAGATCTTGTCTGTTTCCCCTTCCCAGGGGGATCCATGTGTGTTTCTCTTAGGGTCCTCCTTGTTTCCTGGCTTTTCTGGGCTTGTGGACTATAGGTTGGGTGTCCTTTGCTTTATATCTAATAACCACTTATGAGTGAGTGCATTCTGTGTTTGTCTTTCTGGGTCTGGGTTACCTCACTCAGGATGATTTTTTTCTTGAAATTTTGCTTGAAAATTTCAAGATGTCATTGGGTTTTGTTGTCGTTGTTGTTGTTTTTCTGTTTTTGTTGTTTGTTTTTTTCAAGACAGGGTTTCTCTGTGTAACAGCCCTAGCTGTCCTGGAACTAGCTCTTGTAGACCAGGCTGGCCTCAAACTCACAGAGATCTGCCTACCTCTGCCTCCTGAGTCCTGGGATTAAAGACGTGTGCCACCACCACTCGGCTAAGATGTCTTTGTTTTTTACCTCTGAGTAGTACTCCATTGTGTAAATGCACCACATTTTCATTATCCATTCTTCAGTTGAGGGGCATTTAGGTTGTTTCCAGGTTCTGGTAAAGCCTCTTCTTTTATAAAAATTTATTCATGGTCAGATTGGTGAATCTCTGAACAACCCAGATTTATAACATTTGGTAAGATGGCTCAGTGGGTAAAGATACCTGCCACAAAGCCTCATCACTTGAATTCTTAATTTTCATTCTTTTAAAGATTTTACTTGCTATTTATATTCTCATTTCATAGGTTTTGATCAAATTTACCCCATTCATTCCCTTCCAATTCCTCTTCTATCACCCCATCACCACTTTCCCCTCCCAGCATTGCCAATAGCTCCTCAGATAAGGGTGAAATGTCATGAGTCCATCCCCCACCCCCATACTGGGATATGCTGGGACTTTGTCCGGCTTGATTTTGTGCAAGTCTTGTTCAGACTCTCCCAGTGTTTGCATTCATATGGGCAATTGTACTCTGATGACCTGTATTTAATTCCTGGGATTCACATGTTGGAAGAAGAGAACCAAATCTTGCAAACTGTCCTCTGAACTCAATTTAACACACACACACACACCTATCAGGAATAATAGTAACAAACTCAAGGGCAAATGTATTTAGCAAACCAAAGCACACGTGGAAAAGATTTATTAAGGAAAATAAATGCCAAGAGAGACAAAGACTTCTTGAAGGGTGTTAGATTTCAGAGTGCAGAGTCAAGAGACAGAAAGCAGGAGAGAGATCAGAGTCTCAGCACAACAGATGAGCTGTGTTTATTAGCACACACAATGAAGGGGAATGAAGAGATCTGCAAGGGGAAAAGCTGTCTGGGACCCTTTATAGGTGCTCAGAAGTGAGGAAGTTGATGCATGTCTGCAGCTTGCATGGGGGTCTGTGGTCTCTACTTCCTAGACTTGTTTGCTTTTGGCAAGACAGAGGATCTTGGGAGACAGGCTATCCCAGCAAACGTTCTTCTCTGAGTTGTGACTGGCCAATAAGGTTGAAAAGGTCAGTTGGTGTAGGAAGTCCTTCTGTATTTGGGTTGCTTTCATTGGTTAATAAAGAGACTGCCTTGGCCTTTTGATAGGGCAGGACTTAAATAAGTTTGTGTGTGTGTGGGGGGGAGAACAGAATGCTGGGAAGAAGGGAAGTGTGGGAGACGCAATCAATCTCCGGCCTGAGATAGACGTAGGTTAGAATCTTCCCGGTAAGCCACGACCCCGTGGTGATACCCAGATTACTAGATATGGGTTAAAGCAAGATGTGAGAGTTGGCCAAGAAGAGGCTAGATATAATGGGCCAGGCAGTGTTTTAAATGAATACAGTTTCTGTGTAATTATTTCGGGTATAAGCTAGGCATGCGACCGGGAGCTGGGTGGCAGGACACAGCCAAGGGCACCGGGAACGCGGCCCTCTCCTCATGTAACAGTGAGTTGTGATTTCATAGGAGTCTTGTTTCTGTAAGCAAAACACTCTGTCAAGAGTGGGCTGTCTTTCTTACAGTTCATGGAAGTTGTTTGCTATAAAGGTTAGTGGTAATTGCCAACTTGGCAGAAGCTAGAATCTCCTGAGAGAGGCGGCTGTGGGGATGTGTGGGGTAGGGGTTGTTTTGACTGCCTTGAGGTCGGAAGATCTGCCCACTGCAGATGTCCTGATGTTGATCTTGCGCTGTATACATGGAGAATGCAGCGGCGGCAGTGGCATTATTCCTCTTTCCTGCTTCCTGACTGTGGATGAATATGACCAGAATGAGCTCGTGCTCCCTTGACATCTCTCCTGCAGTCCTGGTCTGCGAACCCGATAAATTCTTGCTCCTTTAAGATGCTTTTCTCTGTTTTATTACAGGAACAACAAGAACAGCCCCCGAGACATGTGATCTTTCTCTCCCATGAAATTCATGTCGGATCCCCTTGGAGTTGGAACTCCAGGCAGTTGTGAGCTGCTTGACGTGGGTTCTGGGAACAAAACTTTGGTCCTCTGGAAGAGCAACAAATACTCTGCTGAGCCATCATCTCTCCAGCCTTCTTTTTTGGGGGTGGGGGTGGGGGATGGGAGTGGGGTGCTATTTGAGACAGGGTTTCTCTGTAGCTTTGGAATCTGTCCTGGAACTTGCTCTGGAGGCCAGGCAGGCCTCGAATTCACAGAGATCCACCTGTCTCTTCCTCCCAAGTGCTGAGATTAAAGGTGTGCACCACCACCATTTATAAAATTAAAATATCACGTAGACCAGCTTGGTCTAGAACTAGCTATGTAATGGAGTAGGACCTTGAATTTATGATCCTACCATATCTACCTTTAGAGGACTGGGATTACAGGTATGGAACATGCCTAACTTTGGGCAGTGCTGGGGATAGAATACAGGCTCCATGTGTTCTAGGCCAACACTCTAAATTGAGCTGCATTCCCAGCACTCAGTATCTTGTTAGATAGTAAAACTTAGAACATCAGTTTCCTTTCAGATTGGTCATTTGGGGTAAGGTGCCATATCTCATCGGGAGTTAGTTTCTAATTATAAGGCCTCACAAATCAGGGGTCAGGCTCCAAGTAGTCAAGATCTGATTGTTGAAGTGAGAATTTCCGCTTTTATTTTTGGCTTTTTTTTCTCTGTTTGCTGAACCTCAACAAGGAATCAGGATGTTTGGTTGCGACCTCTGTTTTGTTTTGGTTGTGTTTGTTTTTTGTTCTTTAAGATTATATTTTTGGACCAAGAAATGGTGTATGTCTTTAATTCAGCAGTTGAGAGGCAGAGGCAAGTGGATATCTGTGAGTTCAAGGCCAGCCTGGTCTATGTAAGTGAACTCTAGGCCAGCCAGGGCTACACACTTTCTCTCTGTGATGGTTATTTTTGGTTGTCAACTTGAGTACATCTGGAATTAACTAAAACCCCAAAGTAGCGGCTGGAGAGGTGCTCAGCAGTTAAGAACACTGACTGCTCTTGCAGAGGACCTGGGTTCAATTCCCAGCACCCACATGGCAGCTCACAGCTGTAACTCCAAGATCTGACACCTACACACAGATATATATACATGCAGGCAAAATACCAATACACATAAAATAATTTTTTTTTTTTAAAAAAGGGGGCTGGAGAGATGGCTCAGAGGTTAGGAGCACTGGCTGTTCTTCCAGAGATCCTGAGTTCAATTCCCAGCAACCACATGATGGCTCACAACCATCTGTAATGAGATCTGGTGCCCTCTTCTGGTGGGCAGGAATACATGCAGACAGGACACTGTATACATCACTAATAAATAAATCTTAAAAAAAATAAAAAAAAATAATACCCCAAAGTAGAGGGCACACTTGTAATGGATTTTTGCTTAACTTGATGTAGGAAGATCCATTTCTAATCTGGATCTTTGAGGTAGGAATACATGCCTTTACTAAATATCTTTTAAATTGGTGAAAACATGCCTTTAATCCAGTCTTGAGGTAGAAGTGTTCACCTTTAATCCAGATCATTTGAGTTGGGAAAACCCATCTTTAACATGAACCACACCTTCGGTAGAAGCCTATGTAAGGCTGATTGTTCTCACCTATCAAGTCCTTTTCTTTGCTGGCATTAGAGCCTACTTCTTCAGGATCCCAGCATATATGGAAAACCAACTGAGACACCCAATCTTGTGGACTGAGCAACTACTGGATTCTTGGACTTTCCATTCATAACTAGCCATTATTGGATTAGCTGAACTGTAGCCTGTAAGTCATTCTAATAAATCCACTTTCTACATACAGAGAGCAATTCATTCTAGAAATTCTGTTACTCTAGAGAACACTAATACACTTTCTATATGGGAAGATCTATATATATATGATATAACATCAATGACAGAATGAAGAAGTAATTTAACGGGGCTAGAGTGTTGGATGGATTAGTGGTTAAGAGAGCATATAGTGTGTTTGGAGAGAACTATAGTCCAGTTCCCAGCACCTACACCATGTGGCTCACAACAGTTTCTAACTCTAGCCTCAGTGGGATCTGACACTTTGGACCTCTGCAGGCATGCGCGCTCGCGCATGCACACACACCCACACAGTTTTTTAAAAGGATTATTATGTGTATGGATAGTTTTGCCTGCATGTATGTTTGTGCAGGGTGTGTATGCAGTTCCCAAGGAGGCCAGAAGACATTAGATCCCCTGAAATGGTTGAGCTGCCATGTGGGTACTGAGGACTAAATCCTATCCTCTTGCAAGAACTTTTAATTATTGTGCTATCTCTCCATTCCTTAATTTTTTAATCTTAAAAAAATAATTTAATGCCTGTAGGATGGTTCAGTGTGCCTATAGGATGGTTTAGTGTGTACAGGTGGTTTCCCTATGGTACATTCCATCTTGGAGAGAAGCTCTGTAAATCTCAAGGAGTAAACAACTCAATAGCTTCAGGAAGTCCCCAAAACTGACCTTTTTCACTAGGCCTCTGGCTTATTTTCTATTCTGTGATAAAAACACCATGTCCAAGGCATCTTATAAAAGAAAGAATTTAAATTGGGCTCATAGTTCCAGAGGCTTGGGGTCCATGACCATCAGGGTAGGAAACATGACAGCTGACGACAATAGGCAGGCAAAGTACTGGAGAAGCAGCCGAGAGCTTACATTTATCATGATCCACAAGCACTAGACAGAGAAAAAAGCAAACTGGGAATGACACAGGCTTTTAAAACCTCAGAGTCCATCCCTATTGGGGGAATTTTCATTTAAACCATCCAACACCTGCCTCCTCTGCCTCAAATTTATATAAGCAGTAAGAATTGGGGAGAGACTCTAACCCTAGCTGAGCAGTCTGGAAGAGGTCAGATCAGCTAAGCTGCTGCAAAGGACAAACGGTCAAATTGCCTACATGTTATCCAGTGCACTCCAGGTTTCCAGCTTCCACAGTTTCCACACTGTAGTAGGATTTTGATGATGCAGCTGCCTTTGAGTCTTTCTGCTCCTATAACTAAACTTTCACCCATATTCCTGTAAGCAATATTTCACCCATATTTCTGCAATAAAAATAATTGGTGCACCAAGTTAGACTTTAGTGGTGTCCTCACTTTGTCCCATCATCGGTTCTTTCTTTCTTTTTCTTTCCAGTTTTTTTTTAAGATTTATTTATTTATTATGTATTCAGCGTTCTGCCTGCATGTATCCCTGCAGGCCAAAAGAGGGCACCAAATCTCATTACAGATGGTTGTGAGCATATAAGGTTGCTGGGAATTGAACTCAGGACCTTTGGAAGAGCAGGCAAAGTTCTTTTTTTAAATATTTATTTATTTTGTATACAATATTCTGTCTACATGTATGCCTGCAGGCCAGAAGAGGGCACCAGACCTCATTACAGGTGAGTTATGAGCCACCATGTGGTTGCTGGGAATTGAACTCAGGACCTTTGGAAGGCCAGGCAATGCTCTTAACCACTGAGCCATCTCTCCAGCCCTCTTTTCCAGTTATTTTTGTTTTTGTTTTGAGATGGGGTCTTTCTACATAGCCCTGGCTGTTCTGGAACTATGTAGACTAGGCTGACTTCAAACTCCTTTCTGTTCTTTATCTGGTATGAGTAGACATTTGCTCACATCTCCCAGTAATGGTGTAACAACATCCCTAGAAGTCACATAAAGATGGACTGAGAAAGTTGACTCCACAGTTATGCTCTAGTCTTCATTTGTGTGCCCTCACTTGACACTGTCCTGCCAAGACCCATGCTGCCACCCGACACCAAGCACCTGAACACCCTCCCTGAGCCAACCCTCCCTATAACCCCAGCAGACTACATAGGCACAGGTGCAAACCACAGCAGTTGGAAGTAAGGATGATTAAATGTCAGTGTAAGAATACATTCAACAACCAAAAGAGCAATATTGCACCACCAGAACCCAGTGATCCTATAACAGCAAAACCTGAACATTCCAATGCAGTTGAAACACAAGAAAATGAACTTAAAAATTACTTTATGAAGATAATAGATGCTATTAAGGAGGAAATTAAAATTTCCCTTAAAGAAGTGAAGGAAAAGACAGAAAGATCTAACAAAGACATAGTGACGGCTTTCCCACCTCCTTACAGTCATAGGGTTTCTCCCCGCTGTGAGAACGTACATGTTTAGTAAATCTGAGGACAGAGTGAAGGTTTTTCCACACTCATTGCATTTATAGGGCTTTATTCCAGTGTGAGTTTGAATATGCTTCCTAAGGTATGAGAAATTTCCAAAGACCTTTCTACATTCTTACATTCATAAGGTTTTTTTTCAGTATGTAGTCTTACATGTTTAGTTAAGAAGGAAGAAACACTGTTTTCCCTCATTCCTTACACTCATAGGTCTTCTCTTTACTGTGAATCCATACATATTGGGAAAGGCTCCAATACTGAGGAAAGGCTTTCCCACATTCTTTACGTTCATAGGGTTTCTCTTCAGTGTGGGTTCTCATGTGCATGCCGAGCTAAGCTGGGTGCTTAAAACCTTCAACATTCTCTCCATCTGTAAGGAGTTTTTACACTTGGAGTTTTCCAAGATCTGTGGAAAGAATAAAGCTTCTCTCATACTCATTCTGTTCATAAAGTTTTTCTTCATTGTGGGTTTCCAGAAGGGCCTGCAGATTTGATTGGTTATCAAAGGCTTGCCCACAGTCACCACAGTCAAAGGGATTCTCTTGCAAGCATGTTATCTTGCTGTATATCATTAGGAGTCAGGCTGAGGGTTATTCATGCTCATTAAGCTCAGAAAGATTTTTTCCAATAGAAGTATTTAGGTTCAGAGAAAGTAAGTCTTTTTCATGCTGGAAACATTCATAATTGCTCCCTGTGTCCTGAATTCTCTTGTGTGCCTTAAATCCAAATGTTTGCTAGAGAGAGACTTCATCATGGTGGGTAAAGTCCCAGAGTCCATAGACATCACTGATTTTTCTCTGTGGGCAAACGGAATGAGTAAAAACTGTTTCTTGAATAGTACTCACTATTTTCATAAATTGTGTTATATTTGTATACTTCCTCCTAATTGAGTGATAGAACAATACTGATAAGGGCCTGTGTCATTTTCTAATTCTATATGTAAGGAATAATGTGCACTTATGGAAACCCTGAGGAAAATAGTATTTTGTTGTTGTTTATGGGTTTTGTTTTGTATGTGTGCCTTAGTGTGTATGAATTTGGCTGCACACATGCCACAATGTGTATGTTCAGTTCAGAACACAACCTTGAATGTCAGTCTTTGATTTCCACTTTATCTGAGACAGGGTCTCTTTGTTTTCCTGTTGCATTCACCAAACTAAATGGCTTGCAAGTTGCTGGGGACTCCCCTGTCTTTGCTTCCTATCTCCCTATAGGAGTGATAGGGTTACAGTTGCTTTTGTGCCTTGAAGCAGGCTTTTATGTGGGTTTTGGGCATTTGAACTCAGGTCCTCATGTTTGTGTGGTAAGTTCTTTTATCTACTGAGCTATCTCCTTCATTCTATCTGTGAATGTGGGTTTTTTTCTTTTTTCTTTATTCTTTTTTCTTTTTCTTTTCTTTTCTTTTTTTTTTTTTTTTGAGACAGGGTTTCTCTGTGGCTTTGGAGCCTGTCCTGGAAATAGCTCTTGTAGACTCACAGAGATCCACCTGCCTCTGCCTCCCGAGTGCTGGGATTAAAGACGTGCGCCACCACCGCCCGGCAGGTTTTTTTTTTTTCAAGAAGAAAGGGGAATTCAGAAGTTAAGAACACTTGTTGCTTATTGCAGAAGACCTAGGTTCAATTCCCAGCACCCCTACAGTAGCTCACAATTATCTGTAACCCCAGTTCTAGTGGGTCCAACAGGGATGCATGTATTACTCATATATTTATACACACAAAGTAAGACAATTTTTTTAAAAGAAAGAAAGGGTTTATTTTGGCCCAAGTGTGATAAAGCCACAGTTTACATAAGACACATGGGCCATCCCCACAGGTGCTGTACTCACAGCAGCTCTCTAAATATTGCTCTTCTTGGTAATGTTACTCCTCCTGGAATGCTCAAATTTTTCTGAATGTAGAAAACAAGATTTGATTTATTAATCTTGCCAC
>PVIU01035332.1:0-10442 GCA_004026605.1 Ondatra zibethicus | reverse complement strand
CTTTGCTGGGTATAGTAGTCTGGGCTTGCATCCATGGTCTCTTAGTTTCTGCAGCACATCTATCCAAGACCTTCTAGCTTTCATGGTTTCCATAGAGAAGTCAGGTGTAATTCTGATAGGTTTACCCTTATATGTTAAAAATATGGAATGCTTCACGAATTTGCGTGTCATCCTTGCGCAGGGGCCATGCTAATCTTCTCTGTATCGTTCCAATTTTAGTATATGTGCTGCCGAAGCGAGCACGATAAGTTAATTTTTAACAATGTAAAATTAGTTTTAAATAGAAATAAATATTTCTCTTACAACATATATAACAACTATCAATATTTCTGTTTTAATTTTTTTATTTTTCTACATTTTTACCATACTATCTAGAAATGAGAAGCAAATGTTACCACTGATTTTTTCAAGAAAATCTAGACCCATAAACATCACTAGTAATAAAATACTGAACTATGAAGTTTCTGATTTTCCCTCCTCTTCCTTCTCTTATGCAACCTCTTGTTCATTCTTCGTATTCAACACATTCCTGCTCTGTAGAGCAGGCTGGCCTTGAACTTATGATCTTGCTACCTCAATATCCAAATTATTGGGATTACAAATGTGTGCTGCTGTCTATTCTCTTGGTTGGAAAACATGCTTAAGGGATCACAGATATAGTCCAACCTTGTAAGATCTCCACAAAATCACCAAATATAATTCAATAAAATTATTAAGTAGAAATTTTTTATTTTAGCTAATTCTTACCTTTGTAGTACCAGGAAAACTTCTTTGTCTTTATTAGAAACAGCTCTGTTATGTTGTCATTAAATATGACTCTATTCAATATTTTGGTTAATGGTAATATTGAAATACAGAGAGAAGATATCCTCCATGTTAGCAAGCATGACATGGGTATAGATTGTGATGATGTGGGATGCCTATGTAGAAATCAATGACAACATTTATAAGGCCACAAAGGATGTAAAATTATATTTCTTTTTATTTCCTGTAAGAGTATATGTTTGAAAAAAATATATTATTTAAGATTAAAAACAACATGGTGAAGACAGAAAGAAGTGAGCCTATGACAGCAAGTTTTTAAATCTTTGGACACTAAATACCTTTGATTCTCCCTTTAGTTTTGAATGCAATCCTGAAAAAAAGTTCTAACTTCAAATTGTGACTAGAATGACTTTCTTTCTTTTCTTTATTGTATGTTATGGGATTCCCATCTGTATGCTATGAATATGTTTTATTACATTTGGCTAATGAATAATCTGCTTTGTCCTATGGCAGGGCAGAATATAGCTTGGTGGGAAAACTAAACAGAATGTAAAAGAAAGGTGGAGTCAAGCAGACACCATGTAGGCATCTAGGAAGGAAGGTATGAGGTAACAAATCACGAACTTCAATGCAAAATATAAAATAATAGAAATGGGTTAATTTAAGAGGTAAGATCTAGCTAAGAATATGCCTGAATCATTAGGAAACATTGTTGTAATTAATAGAGTTATTATTATTATTATTATTATTATTATTATTATTATTATTATTTGGGTCTGGTGGCAGGGAAACAAAAGTTCAGTCTCTGTTTACATAAGGGAGCCCAAATGCTTGGCAAGAATTTCGACAAAAAGCCCGAGACAGTTTTGTTTTTTTTTAAAAAAAAAAGATTCTATACAGACAAGAACAGAGTCAAGCACAGCTTCTTGGTAACCAATCTACTCTAGTAGGTTCTATTTACTGGCTGCAAGCTGAGGTGCAGGCAACTCCTTTAAAACAGGCTACCTGACTCAGCATTAACAACCAAAACCTTGCAATGCTTTTAAGAGGTCCTGCCACCAAACAATTAAATGGTGTTTATGAGCAACCAACATCAGGCTTCTTGGTGGTGACATGAACCTAGAAACTTCTCAGAGTTGTAGAAATAAATCTAGCTCCTGCCAGTACCTCTGCCAGGAAGCTAGACTCTCAAAAAGCTAAGGAAAGGGGTGGAGTCAGATGCAAAAGCTGCAACTTTAATCCCAGCCATATCACTTAGTAAAGACTCATACACAAAATATATAGATATATACAGTAAAGATAGATTCAGATGGGAAAAAACCTCTAAACAGTTTACATTGTGTTTAAAAATAGACTTGAGAGAGAAAAGATAACAGATAGAGAAAATCCTTAAAAAGAGATAGGGTAGCTAGGCATAGTGGTACAAGCCATTAAACCCAGTACTTGGGAGACAGAGGGAGGCATAGCTCTGTGAGTTCAAGACCAGCATGGTCTACAGAGCAAGATACAGGACAACCAAAGATACACAGAGAAATCCTGTCTCTAAAAAACCAAAAATTAAAATTAAAAAAAGAGAGTTAAAAATACATAAAGATGGAAATACACAGAGAATCTGGATACGGTGTTATTGTGCTGTCTTTGAATTGTTTGACTGCAGAGGAAGGAGCAACAACAGTTAAAAGACATTTGATTATAAATTCTGCTGGATTAATCCAACCTATATATTTTGAAAATGTCTTCACTTCAAAATTTAAGTCAAAAGATATGTTACTTTGAAGAAGAGGTTTTGATTTCATTTCCACAGGAAATGAGAGGTTGTGGATTCATTCTTGGTTAAGAAAAATATGGTTTTATCAAGGAAAATCCCCCCAAAATCTCCAATGGGTGCAGATAGTCCAGATGATTCACCATTTCAGAGCACCTCTGTTGCAGTTTCCTCTGATTTCTACATCTAGAAACACCTCAAGACTGCTCATTGAGATGATTCAGCTTCACAGAATATTTCAGTAGGACCATACCATATTCCTAAATTTTCTTTGGGTCCCCATAGGATTATCAGTGGCTGTAGTCACCAAGAAAACAATGCCCATCGTCCCCCCAAAATTGATTATGGATATTTTCTTTGTTTAGCATGTTGGTTACAAGTTGTTGTAGATAATGATCAGGAAAAAAGCTAAACAAAGGAGAATAGATTCAGGGTCTTGTTTTGAAAAGAAATAAGTGGAAATGCTGTGGGATAATGCTTTTGTACACTGTAAAGATTTATCAGTCATAATGGTTTAATAAAATGCTGATTGGTGAGTAGCCAGACAGGATATATAGGCAGGGCTATCATACTAAATTAATTCTGTGAAAAGAAAAGGCAGAGACACAGTTACCAGCCAGAAGTAGAGAACCAAGATGAGAATGCCTTACTGAGAAAAGGTACCAAGTGACATGACTAAACATATAAGAATTTTGGGGTAATTTAAGTTATAAGAGCTAGTTAGTAATAAGCCTGAGCTAAGAGGCCAACTAGTTTGTCATTAATATAAGCCTCTGTGCTTTTATTTGGGACAGGACAAGGTGAGACAGAAACTTCCATCTACAATTGTGTTATATAGGCATACAGGTAATTAAGAGAGGTGTTTACAATGATGTGGCTTAAAGATTTACATATAGCATGCAAAATCTATTTACAAAACTAATACTAATGTCTGAATTAACTTGAGGCCCATGCTGTGTGAGGGACTCCATTTTCTATACTGCCTAGATATCCAGGAACTGGAGACCAGATAGCTCTGAGATCTAGGGAGATCCAAACATGGCTGCCAAAAACCAAAATGATTCCTAATGATATTTTGCTATACTCCTAGTTCAGTGCCTTGCCCAGTCATCATCAGAGAGGTTCCCCATAACAACATATGGGAGTAAGTGCAGGCACCCAAAGACAGAAATTTTACACAGAGATTGTCTAAATTAGAGATCTCTATCACATCCCTACAGCCTCAGGATCAGAGAATCCCTATAGAAGACAGGAAGGAAAGATTATGAGAGTCTGAGGAGATTGCAGACTTTAGGAGAATATTGTCCACTGGATCATCCAAACAGGGTTCACTTGGGCTCACAGAGACAGAAGAGGCAACTACAGAGCCTGCATGAGTCTCTACATGGTCCTCTGAATACATGTTGTGGATGTTTAGCTTGATTTTTTTGTGGGACTCCTAACAGTAGGAGTGAGTGTGTTTCTGACTCTTTTAATTGCACTTGGGAAACTTTTCCTCCTATTGGTTTGACTTGTCCACACTCAATATGAGGACTTTTGCTCTTGTGACTCTTTTCCTCCTATTGGATTGCCTTAATTTACTGTATCTTATTTTTGGTTGCTTGGCTGTTGTATCTTGGGGATATGTTCCTTTTTAAAGGAAAATGGAGGGGGAGTAGATCTGAGGGGAGAGGGTAGGTGGAGGGTAGCTGGGAGGAGTAGAGGGAGGGGAAACTGTGGTTGATATGTATTGTATAAGAGAAGAATCTCTTTTCAATATTAAAAACACTAATACAAAACATATATGTTATGTTTATACATCATAGATAATTTATTTGAACTGACATTTATAGAAAGTATGAATGAACATAAGCAATCAAATATAACATTTAAAAATATGGACTTTGCTTTCATTATCATTATTTAACCTCAATAGGTTTGATGTTTGTTCAAATATAATACTACAAGAACACAAATGCTTACAATGACACTTTAATAAGCATGTATATGAAAGCTATATTATCTTTTGCTTTCATTCCTCACCATATTATAGCTCACACATTTTAATAGTATGTTTCAAGGTAGTTATTCAACTTGAAGAAGTTCAAACTGATACTAAATTATGTCATAAAAATAAAAGATGAAAAATATCTACTTTATATATTTTAAAGATTATTAATGTTCTTTTCTTTAAGAATAGAGAAAACAGATTTGTAGTTGTTATCAAGAACCACATGAAGCCTTTGACTTTACCGTTTTAGCAAGCTTGAATGTTATACAATAAGTTTATGATTTAAAGTAATAGCAATAGGCAGAGTGCTAACATTTTCTTAAAATGTTTGCCAAGCCTCTGTTTCCAAAGGGCAGCATGGAGATTTCTACTTGAGCAAGTGGCGAGTCACATTATAGAATAATAACCTTAAACTTAGGAAGGCTGTGTCATGAATAATGGTGAATTAAGCATGCCTTCTTGATACTCTGGAGATGTCCTTTTTCTCTCCCAAGGATTTTCAAACAATGTTCCTTAATGAGATGATCTTTTCTAAAAAAGAAAAATATACAAAAATGCAAGGGGCTTATGTAGTGTTTTCTAATACTCGTCACATGCTATATTTTAGCTGAATTCATTTGTGTAGTTGATTTTTTCCAATTAAAATCAAATTTTTGGTAGTGAGTTGATTTAATTGGACAGAATAAACAATAGGCAATCAATTAAATTTACAGGGACAAATTGGTTTTAAGTGCTGCATGTTCATATAAGTTACTGATAAAAATGCATTAAAAAACTGTAAAGCCTATCCCAAATGAGTCTCTTCATCATCAGTCTTATCCAGCTATGAATTCAAAAAACTACAATAATGACTAGCCTGACAAGATAAGTCCATTGGTGCAATATTGAGGTATATCATGGGAATAGTCAAATATTTTCTGATTGTATTTAAAGTTCAGCTTCACAAGATGAAACCCATACCTGGCAGCATTATCAAGCTTAGAACCTATGGCTAGATATATCATAGAAGAAAACCTACTGCCATTATTCTAAATGGAGATAATATTAAAATACTTCCAGTGCCTTATCATTATATCCATACGTTAATGTACCTTTCAACTCTCATCTAAGAAGTTTCAAATTGCAGCAGACAGTGATTAACAGAGACCCGCAGCTGGCCAAGTCACTGAAAATAAGGAACTATAGAATGCTTAGCTCTAAATGAAATGTTATATATCACATATCCCCTCCCAAAGCTCACAGATCATTGTGGAACAGGGCACAGAAATAGGATAAGAGCCAGAGGTGGTGGATGACTACAAGGAAATTGTCTTCTGGACACAGGAGGGAAGCTGTACGTATGAATGCATGATGGTTGCAAGATTAAATATCAGCATGGAAAGAGAAGCTGGACAGAAAATCCTACCCCTAGCTCTGGCATCATTGCCTATTGTTTACTGTTGGGAGAGGGAGAGTTCATTTAATCTTTGAATGTAGTCATTGTTAAGGGACTGCATTTCAGTTGAAGGCTCTATATAGAAAAATATTTGGGAAGTACAAATTGATCTTGAGGGGTTCTTAAAAAACAAACAAAGAAATAAACAAACAAAAGATACAAAGTTTGGCGGATTAGGAACTGGATGTGTCTTGGAAGAGTTGGGGGAAGAGTTTTATATGAACCAAATATATTGTAAGAAATCACAAATAAATTAATATAATTTTTAAATAGACAAAATAAAAATGTAAAAAGAATGAAATTGTACTGCTCAGTTGTGTTATTATGATTCTTTTTCTTTATTATTATTATTATTATTTTATTTTATTACTTTAAAAAAATACCAATCCAAATTCCCAATTACTCCCCTCCTCCCACTTCCTTCCCACTCCATCCACACTCCCTTCTCCCCTCCCCCTCCAATCTTAAGACAGGGCAAGGCATCCTGCCCTGTGGCATGAAAATAAGGATTCTTTTTCAAATTGACACATATAGGAATACATGGGAAGAGTGAACCTTAATTAAGAAAAAAATGCCTGCATTAAAAAAATGTTATATATCCCATATTCCCGCCTAAGGCTCACAGATCATTATGTAACAGGGCACAAAAATAGTGTAAGATCCAGAGGCAAGTCTATAGAGGCATTTGCTTGAGTGATGATGTGGGAAGGTGTTACAAACTGTGGGTGGTGACAGTGCTAGGAAGATATCCCTGAGTTCTATAAGAAAAGCTGCTGAGCAAGGCATGGAAAGCAAAGCAGTTAGACAGCAGTCTCTATGGCCTCTGCTTTCATTCCTGCCTCCAGGTTCCTATCTTGAGTTCCTACCCTGACTTCCCTTCAAGAAGGCCTATGAACTATAAGCAGAAATAAATCAAATGCTTCTTTCCTCCTCAAGTTGTTTTGGTCGTGGTGTTTTATTAAATCAATATAAATAGGACAAAAACAGAAGTCCATCTCTTTTCCATTTCTCGATAAAAATAATATATTTTTAAAAATATATTTGAGTTCATCTAAATAGATTCAATCAATCATATAAATGACAGATAGATGAATATAATGAAAGTAGTTAGGATTGGGAATTTCTTCCTTAATTCTACATTTTATGTATATTAATAGTTTATGACACATAGGCAGTCTTGATTTTGCAAGCTCCACTTTGTTTAAAATAGACACATAATACTATAAGAGGCAATAAGCTTTTCAGCGTCAGACATCTCATATATGAATATATTCTCTTCTGTAATGAAACATTTCAGCTTCAAATAATCTATAGAAAATGAATCAACGAAATACAATAAGGCATAAATCCTCATCAGTGTCCTAGTAGAGCAGTCTTCTAGTTAAAAGATTTTTAAACATTAAATATAAAATGTGATTTAAAGTTTTAAAGATTTACAATTCAGCATTCTAAGCACTAATAATCTCTTTACCAAAGATCTGTGCAGTGCTCATGATTACTTTAGAATTCAAAAGAGCATGCCTTTACTTGTACTTTTGAACCCAATAATGACTTTAACAGATGAAATTTCTAGTTAAGGAAGATGAGAGTGTGCTTTTGGAGCAAATAATCTTCAAATCAACTGAAACCAGAGATTCATCCAAAATTGCTAAAAATCTTCTGGTTATGATATCACTTATCATAATGTGTTGAAGCTATGTTTCAAAACCAAATATAGTAATGTTAAAACTGCCTGCAAAATCATCCCAAACATACCAGCTCTGCCTCTAAAAATTTATGAGAATATAAAAATAAAAATACTGAATATGCTGTGATAGCTTGAAGATTACTTATAATTAATTTCATATCTTGTTACCAATTTCTGAAGATGACACTAAGTATTGCACTAAAGAATATAAAATCTTATAAACTTACTATGAATGTAAGCTTTCACATTTTAAAAATATGAATTCAAATTTCTCCTCAACATTGACATAAAAACAGGCACTGAATAGAGTTACATCAATCCTTCCCAAATGTCTCAAAAAATATGTGCACTGTTACAATAAAAACAGTTCACCAGCTGTTTATGTAAAAATTATTTGATGAAAAACAAGCATGGCCATATGGCGCTCTAGCTCTGCTATGGGTGCATGAAGAATAATTTTGTAGGCTGTAGTACATAATGGTCATGCTAAGTAGGGTGTCAACTACTGCAAGCACATTACATTAATAGTTAATCTGTCCTTTTATCCTCTAAGTACTTACATTTCTTAACAGCTTGTAGTTTGAAAACAAGTTAACAAGTCACTGATTAAGAATTAAAATTTGAAAATGACAAAATATTTGGTGTAATATGTACATACAGAATATTCTTTTGCTAATTAAAGATATAGTTTAAATAATGCATTAAGTGAATGATGTGAAATTATTGAGGATATGATTTTCATTTCTCGCTAAAGATTCTGAAAATGTGAATATGTCAAAGGTAATCCACCTCTGATGCAGAAGAAAAATCTAATTAGAAGAGGTACTTCATGTGAGAGACAATTTAATGTAATCATTTACATTCCTAGAATATAAAAATTGTACATTATTCACATTTATATCCTTTGCCATATCTCTTGCTATATCTTGCATACACAAACCATATATTAAATGTTTGGTGAATAGAATCTTTTAGACACAATGAGCAGGAAATGTTACCAGGAGATATTTGTGTTCACTTGTAATACAACAGGGAATGAAGAATAGCTCTTACCCACTTCATAGGCTTTAGGGTTGCGCATATATTGGACAAACATAGCCTAATATTTAACTGATATCAATTTTATTTTTTAAATTCCTTCTGTATATCTAGGGGTAGAGTTCAGTTAAAAACAAAATTGGATGGGTTGTCTCTCATTCATCAACTCTGCTTGTCTTAAAATTAAAATATCTTTTAATTTTTGATATTTTAATAATGTAATTGCAACATATGCCCCTCCCCTTTCTTCTTTCCAAACTATTCCATATACCCTATGTACCACATATATACATGCATATATATGTATATATATACACATACATATAGACACATACATACATATAAATATAATATGCTCTATCCATATGTTACTTATATGCATGTTGTCAGGGTTGACCATTTGACACTGGATAGCTTATTGTGTGCTGTTCCCTGGGGAAGACCACATCTCCCACTTCAGCTTTTCTCAGTTGCCCATAGTTCTTTGTGTAAGATTGAAGTTCCATGGACTTTTCTCTGTCCACTCTGGTATATCCATTGTTGCTGTCCTGTTTAGTTCACATTTGGGCAATGATGTTGGTGTAACCTTATGGCAAACAATTTTAGAATCAAAATAGAGGACAGGATAGTCGGATTGAAATTCAGTCATTTACATTTCTGTTTTTTGACCAATATATTGACAAAAGGTATTAATTGACACATAGCACTGTCATTTTTAACCTCTAAATGTAAATTTAGTTTCATGATGACATTAGTAACTGAAAAAAAACCACAGCAGAGTTTTCCATGTGAAAAATGTTTCAGACACGCGATCTGTTACTAAAATGCTTATTCTCTAGGGATTTCTTGGTTCATTTGATGCATTAATACCCAATTTATGCTTATGATCTATGTGATATTTTCTTCCATAAAAATTCTGAGAAAAAATGCTTTAATCTTTTACTCGTTAGGCTTAGAACTACACATCATCATATGATGGTATGATATGAATATGAATAAGTTCAATTTCCACAGAGGGCAAACAGTGTGTATCTTAAGTAAAGAGGGAAATAACTACAAATTCTGGTATGAGTACATTTCTACTATGTTTTCATAGACTGTATTAGTAATAATCAATAAGAGCATATAAGAAGAGTCAATAGAAAGAACATTCTAGGAAACTGTGAGTAAATTAACGTACTCAAAGATTGTGAAAGGACAAGAATAAATATATGAATCATGATATAAATATTAAAATCAAAATCATAGCAATATTTTAACCACAGACATTAGTGGTAGAACAAATTCACATGATTAGAAGAAAATCTAAGTTTTTAACTAGAGAGTTAAAATAGTTATTTTTGTACTAACATTTTCTTAAAATTTCTCAAATATTAACATTTAAAAAATATTGAACATTTATCAGCTACATTTGTTTTATATATTATATAACATTTATCAAAACATAACTTTCCAGTTGTTTATATCATTTTAATGATCATTACTAATATGTAATTAAAATTATTTTCTAGTAAACAGCAGGAATGTCGGATCCTGAGTGAGGTAACCAAAACCCAGAAAGATGATTATTGTGTGTATTCACTCATTAGTGGACCCTAGCCATAAAACAAAGGACAATAAGCTTATAGCTCACAAGCCCAGAAAAGCCGAATAGCAAGGTGAACCCAAAGAAAGCATATACAGATCCTCCTGGAAGTTGGAAGCAAACAAGATCATCAGGCAAAAGTTGGAAGCACGGGGGCGGGAATAGAGGTGGGGATGG
>PVIU01035331.1:5000-10433 GCA_004026605.1 Ondatra zibethicus | reverse complement strand
AGCACTTGGCAGGCAGATGCAGATGGTTCTCTGAGTTTGAAGCCAGCCTGGTCTGCAGAGCAAGTTCCAGGACAGCCAGGGCCATGAAGGGAAACTGTCATAAAAAACCAAAAAGAAAAAAAAAGGACAGTTTTAGTTGAATATATCCTTCTCTTGAAAATTGATAAAAATTAGAAAAATCAGATATACTATTTCTTTCCTTTTAAAAAATAATTTATTTATTTATTTGTATATATGCACATTGGTGTTTTGTCTGCATATGTGTCTGTGTGAGGGTGTCAGAACTTCTGGAACTGGATCACAGACAGCTGTGAGCTGCAGTGTGGGTGCTGGAAATTGAACCCAGGTCCTCAGGAAGAGCAGTAGGTGCTTTTAACTGCTGAGTCATCTCTCCAGGCCTACTATTTCTGTCTTAAACAGTGTCTATCTAATTCTGTTGGAATGTTTGATACCAAAACCAAAGACAGTAAAGGGAAACAAACAAAAAGAGCAACATTTCTTGGGGCTGAAGAGGCTCAGCAGTTTAGAGCACTGACCATTTTTCCAGAGGACCCGGGTTCAATCCCCAGCACCCAAATGGCTGGCTTCTCACAAATATCTATAACTCCAGTTCCAGGGATTCTGAGACCCTCACACAGACATACATGCAGGCAAAACACCAATGAACACAAAATAAAAATAAATTTTAAAAACAGTAATATTTCTCATGAACGTAGGTACAAACATTAAAACTAAAAATTTTCCAAATCTAATCCAGCAACATTTAAAGAGGATGCGGCATGATTGAGCAGAATTATTCCAGGAATTAATCACTAGTTTTAACATTTTAGAAACAGTCAGTGTTATTCATCATATTAACAAACTTCCAAGAAGAATCAGATTATCTTTTAATAGAAGAAAAATATTTGGAAAAATAAAAGCCCTAACATTTATTTCTGACAACAATTCTAAGGAAGTGGAATCTGAAATGGATGCCCACATCGGAAGAGGAATCTAAAAACTTGCAGTGGAATCAGCAGTATCTGAGCAGTAAGTAGAAAACAGGCTTTCAGGTTAGATGGGAGAAGGTGGCACTGTATCAGAGGCAGTATGATCATCTACAAGGGTTAACAGACATGAGTTTAAGTTGCTCTATATGTTCAAGAAGCAAACAATCCATGTCTATATACTGACAATAACCAAACAGAAATTGAAGTTTTAAAAGAATACATTAGCAATAGCATTAACATATGAACTTATTAGCCATATATGTAACAAAATATGGACACAATATGAAAGTAATGTTGAGCTGAAGAAGACCTAAATAGTACAGCAGGTTAACTGCTACATGTGGATTATGCCCAAATTAATCTACACATTAAATGCACTCTCATAGAAAAAAAAATCAATGCAGAGCTTTGGTAGAAATTAAGAAAATGACTAAAAATTTCTATGGAAATGGAAAATATCTAGAATAGCAAAATTAACTTTGAGAAAGTGAGTTAGAGGACTGACTCTGTATGAGTTCACGATTTGCAAAACTATGATAACAAGACAATGGTACCAGATAAAGAGCAGCATACATATTATCTGTATCTTGCAGAGTGCAAAAGGGCACGGAAAAATACATGGAAAACTGAATTTTGACAAAAGTGCAAAGGTAAGTTGGTGAGGGTCCATGTCAATAAATGTAACAAATGAATATTTATAGGCACACCCTTTGGAATTTAATATCCTTGTATCTTATATAGAAACTAATTCACAAAATATTCAACTTTCTGGGGGAAACTTGCCTTTCCATGAGTAAGATATGATAGGAAACCCCACCTGGGGGCTGGAGACAGACAGGGTAGCCTGACAAGATTGGGAGCATGGGAGCAGGGGAGGGGTTAGAGGGAGGAAGAGAGGGGGAAGAGGAGGGGAGAAGGGAAGAGCTGAGGAGAACCTGAGGGAATGGGATGGTCAAGATGGAGGGGGGCAGATATGAGAGCAAGGAGAGAGATATCCTGCTTTGGGGAGCCATTATGGGGTTGGCAAGAAGCCTGGCTCTAGAGAAATTCCCAGGAATCCACAAGGATGGCCCCAGCTAAGACCCTAGGCAATAGTGGAGAGGTATCCAAACTGGCATTACCCTGTATTCAGATTGATTATTATCCTAAATATCACCATAGAACTTTCGTCCAGCAACAGATGGAAACAGAGGCAGAGACCCACATCAGAGCACTGAACTGAGCTCACAAGGTCCAATTGAAGAGTGGAAGGAATGAGAATATGAGCAAAGAGGTCAAGACCATAAAGGGTTCACCCACTGAAACAGTTTACCTGAGCTAATGGGAGCTCAGCAACTCCAGCGGGACTGGGAAGGAACAAGCATAGGACCAAGCTAGTCCCTCTAAATGTGGTTGACAGTTGTATGGCTGGGGCAGACTGAGGGGCCACTGGCAGTGGCACTGAGATTTGTCTATGCTGCGTGTACTGGCTTTTTGGGATCCTATTCTCTTTAGGTAGATACCTTGCTCAGCCTAGATGTAGTGGGGAGGGCCTTGGACCTTCCACAGGGCAAGGTGTCTTGCCCTCTCTTAGGATTGGACGGGAGTGGGGTAGGATGGTGTGTGCAGGGAATGGGAGGAGGGAAAGGAGTGCGAATTTGGATTGGTATTTTTAAAAAAAAAACTAATAATAATTTAAAAAAAAGTCTACCCACCCAGCTCTAAATCCTATAACCCACCATGACTGGCCCAGCAACATATCTTCAATGGTACAATATTGATACTTTTATCTTGGGGCTAATCAACAGCCCTATAATTGGACTTAAGACTCCTTCAATGGGAGGGAATTTATTCCTAATGCTGTAACCTTAGCCAACTACCCATGGCTTGAAAGAACATACTATTGCCATTTTTCTTAAACCAATATAATTTCTAACTATATCCTAAAAACTTATCTTTATGCCCACAGTTAAGTATAGCTCTCACCCTTCAAAGTAGCTTCTTTTTGTAATAGACAGAAACTATTACAGAGATTCACAACTGGTCAAAATGCAAAAGATAGATGACCACAAGGTGCAAAGTCCCAGTTGATAAATCTATAATATAAACCATACACTTACTCGGGGAAAATTGTGGAAGAGGAGACAGAAGGAACACGATGCTTACTGCTAGATAGTATCTTCTAGACATGGCATGGAAGTCTCAATAATGAGTTGTCTAAACGAGACCTGCATAATTATACCAGTCAACATGCCAACAAAGATAAAGTAAATTTCACAAGGCTCTACCTTACAATGAAGACCACAGGCAGACAATGGCTGCTGAGGGGAGAATCCATTTTCTCAAAATAAACTCACCAATAGATTATCCAAGCCCTGGTGGTCATCCCTAAACACATGTACTAATGAACAACAGTGAGTGAACTCGGTAGGTTGTGAATGTGAGTGTCATATATACATATATAGGTAACTAATAATTGAAGAAGAGTTCAAGGATTTGAGAGGGAGTGGAAAACAAACAAAAGGAACTGGATAGGGTGGAAGGAAAAGGGAAAATGTAAATATAGCAGTTATGTATGAAGTTCTAAAACATTAAAAATTTAAATAAAAAAATTTTCAAAAAGAACACTTGTTCATGTAGAGATCTGCACTTGGTTCCCAGCACTCACGTGGCAGCTCATAACTGCCTGTAACTCGAGATCCTGGAGATCTGGCACCCTTTTCTGGCCTCCAGGAGCTCCTGCTTACACTTGGCGCATGTAAACTCACACAGGAACACACACATACACACAAAATTAACACACAAACAAATATTTTACGAGAGAAAAATTACAATTCTCTTCAATATTATTAGCACTAGTCATTGGAGTTTAACTCACAGCACACGGCAGTCTAACTTCACGACAATAGTAATATCACAGCCTACTTATTGCAGAGTTCATAGGATGTAAGGGCAGCTCTTCCTGTCATAAAAGCATATTTTACAAGGCTCAACAGAGATAAACTGTATTTATAAGTAAAGTAAGTAAATGGGGTTAGTAGAAAGAAATATAAAATGGCTCCCCCCTAGAGGTTGCGTAACACACTGAGTTATTTCAATGTTGTCTGGAATGTAGAGGTTTTTCATTTGTTTTTGTTGTTTTTTTTTTTTTTTGTTTTTCGAGACAGGGTTTCTCTGTGGCTTTGGAGCCTGACCTGGAACTAGCTCTTGTAGACCAGGGTGGTCTCGAACTCACAAAGATCCGCCTGCCTCTGCCTCCCGAGTGCTGGGATTAAAGGCATGTGCCACCACCGCCCGGCTCTAAGAGGTTTTTCTTGAATCTTGCATTGTAACTAGATAGGTCTCACAAAGTGGAAACTCCTAGAACCACTGAGGAGTAAGTTTGGACCAAACTCTGTCCCCATCCGACGTCCCAGCTGAAATCCCAAGAGAAGGATGTCTAAGCAACGGGGAAAAGAAAAAGACAGACTGAGACATGCTGAAACTGCATCGCCCCAAATCAACCCCATTAGCCAGGACGAACTCAGCTGGCAGCAGAGAGGTAAAAGTAAACAAATAAACCCTGACAATTTCACGGTACTGCCAGTCTGCACACACACAGATAGACTCCAGAGATAAAGAGTCTCCAAATACATTAGAGTGTACAAATAGACCTTATGAGTCAATAAGCCTGACAATTCCACAGAGAACTATCATATACCCATAAAAGAGAATACAGATGGCGAATGTGCACAAGGAAAAGCTATAAAAACGACATCTATAAAATACTTTAAAATTAAATCAAAACGTGATTGAATAAAAACACCACAAGAATGACTTTAAAAACACACTAAAAATACCAGGGGTTGACAGAAATATGGAAAAATGAAAGTCATATATACAACCAATTGGAGTTTAAATTGACACACTACATTGAACAGCTCTTGGACAATGTCTACTAAAGCCATGCCTCCACAACTAGGCTTAGGAAGCATATTTTGGAAATATTCATGACCCACAGATAATTACTAGGACTTAATGTATAAATTAATTTTATCTTCATGGTTATAGGGTTAGTCTTTTACTTTTTGAATAAAGTAAATTTAAATTTATTGTCTGTCAAATCCATGAATTATACTTTCTAGTAGAATATTTTTGTTAAGCATGAACATGCATAATCAGAAAGAACATGTTCCTAACTAGGAAAACTTCCCCTTAGATACATTCTGCCAAAATATTACTTAGACAATCTGTTACATTATCTGTAATCTTCAGTTCTGCAGATGGCTGCATCCCTTAACATTGCCTGCCTGGAATGTGAAGCAGCACTGTGACACACTACAGGGACTGTGCATGCTATAAAAATGAAAGATGGTTCATAATCAACTTACTTTGGAGTTCTCTCCATGGAAGTTATTAAAGTAATAATGATATCAAAGATATGAACTATAAAATGTGAAATATTAACAAGAATCTCTAACATAAT
>PVIU01035331.1:0-2500 GCA_004026605.1 Ondatra zibethicus | reverse complement strand
TGTATCATGGAATGCTTATATCAGAATGTTTGTTCATAAAAAATAAAATAAAAAGTTAAAAAAAATAAAAGAGACTGATAAAAGGAAAAGAACCTGTCTATTACAACCCTGTATTTTAAATAACTTGTAAAAAAGTAATAGAGTACATTTTGGATATTTGACAATGACAGATTACAGCAGTCAAGATAAAAATTCAGACAGTGTTCATTTTCTCTTCCTAACATGATGATCTTGCCAAGGAGCCTCAGAGGTAATAAACTCTTACACATCTCTCTCTTTTTTAACCAATTACTTAATTAATTTTACATCCCAGCCACAGTCCCCCCTCCTACCCCACATTTCACTCCCCCTCCATTTCTGTTCAGGAAAGGGCAGGTCTCCCATGAGTATCAACAAAGCATGGCATATCTAGTTGTAGTCCATGCAGTAGGACTGAGCAAGGTGAACCAGTATGAGAGAGGTAGGGCTCCAAAAGCCAGTAAAATAGTCAGAGACAGCACCTGATCCCACTGTTAGGAGTCCCACAAGAGGACCAAGCAATACAACTGTCACATATATGAAAAGTTTGTAGGTCAATCCCATGCAGGCTTCCTGGTTGTTGGTTCAGTCTCCATGAACCCCTATGAGTCCAGCTTAGCTGATTCTGTGAGTTCTTGCGGTGTCCTGGACCTCTGTGTCCCCCTCTCCTGCAGGATTCATGAGCTCTACCTAATGTTTGGCTGCATCTGTTTCTATCAGTGGATTCACATATTTCACTCTTCCTAGCTACTCTGCCATAGTTCAAAGTCATCCTGAGTTCTATATTGAGGTCCTGTCTCAAAGAAATAAAAACAACAAGAAAAGTTTTGTGAATCCTAATTTTTTCTTTAAGTTTATTTTGTTATTATTGTATGTATACACAGTCGGGGCTGGGGCGTGCATTCCACAGTGTGCATGTGGGTATCAGAGGACAACTCTGAGGAGACACAGGTCCTGCTACCTTTTTTTTTTTTTAAAGCAATACACTTTATTTAGCTCAGCACTCCACACAAAATCATGCAAGATTTCTCTACCTTTCTATGGATCCTGTAATAAAACTTAGATCACCAAACTAGAGTGGCAAGTACCTTTACCTGCTGAGCCATCTGACAGGCCAGAGTGAATCAGATTCTAAGGATCAACTTGTGATGCACAATTCAGATCTCTTTATTTATATCAAATCTTAATTTTTATAGCTTCATTTAAAAAAGAATTCACTCTAATAAAGAATTAACTAAAACTTTAACATCAGTTGCTTTATACTATCCACACAGGAAATGTTCAGTCCAATTAAGAATATTATTCTAAGCTGGTGGTAGTTGTTCACACCTTTAATGTCAGCACTCGGGAGGAAGAGGCAGGCAGATCTCTGTGAGTTCAAGGCCAGCCTGGACTACAAGAGTGAGATCCAGGACAGCCAGGGCAACACAACACAGTGAAATACTGTCTCAAAAAATAAAATAAGAAAAAGTCTAATAGAAATGACAGGAGGGTTATGTTTGTTTGGTTGGTTGGTTGGTTTTGGTTTTTCAAAACAGAGTGTTTATGTGTAACAGTCCTGGGAGTTGTAGAACTCACTTTGTAGATCAGACTGGCCTCTACCCACAGAGACCTGCCTCTGCCTTTCCAGGGCTGGGATTAAAGGCGTGCGCCACTGCCACCCAGTCAGGAGAGGTAGAATAATAAAAAAAATTGTTTTATAAAGCAACACAGCAAAAGTTTAACATCAAATTTTAAGGCAACTAAACATTTGAAATGAATCCGAAAGGATGGTAAACTTACAGTTTGTTGCTGCATGAAAGTGAGAAGTAAGTGCCTGGGTAACCGTGCTCCAAAACATGTACAAAATCTCAGGCTGTCCGTCCTGTGAGGCAAATACACAGAACAGGAAAACATTTGTTCATTTCAAGATGTGCAACAAAGGCAGGAGAGACACTCACAGTTACGAGCACTGGCTGCTCTTTGGGAAGATCCACGAGGTGGATCTTCATACCAGCACTCATACCAGGTGGTTCACAACTACAGGTAACCCCTGCTCTAGGGTACCAACACACATGTGGCATTCACTCACAGACACTTATTATTCCCATATGTAAATAATAAAGTAACCAAATAGAAAGAGAGAGAAGACTCAAGTTTTGTTTTACATTCAAGTAATTAGTTGCTATCCTATCCTGTTCTGCTACTCATTAGCCCCATAGCCTTGAGCAAGGAGTACGGACATTCTCAGCCCTCATCTCCTCTGTAAGATGGGTTGGCAGAAGAACCATCACTTCTGCACTATTATGAAGATTACAGAAGTTAATAAAAGTCTTGGGTCAATACAACATGTAATAAACCCTCAATGAATGTTAGCTATCTTCATCCTTTGATATACACAAGGAATTTGTGGGGTTGCAGAAGATAAAGCCAAGCACAAAGCACACACACTCAGATCAAAGATTATAAAAGAATGTTCAAAGTCTTGATATAATATTTTTTA
>PVIU01035330.1:0-10485 GCA_004026605.1 Ondatra zibethicus | reverse complement strand
TGTCCCATAGTCACACTGATGAATATCTTGAATATCTCCATAGAAATTTTGTCTGATGGATGGAGATAGAGACAGAGACCCACATCCACATCAGAGCAATGGACTGAGCTCCCAAGGTCCAGTTGAAGAGCAGAAGGAGGGAGAAGATGAGCAAGGAAGTCAGGACTGTGAGGGGTTGGTTCACCCAGTGAGACAGTGTTCCTGATGTAATGGGAGCTCACCAAATCCAGCTGGATCAGGACTGAATGAGCATGGGATCAACCCAGACTCTCTAAATGTGACTACTAATGGGGGCGGACTGAAAAGCCATCTATAATGGCACTGGGACCTGTCTCTTCTGCATGTATTGGCTTTTTGGTTTCCTAGTCTATTTGGATGCATACCTTCCTAGGCCAGAATGGAGGCAGGAGGATTTCCCACAGGGCAGGGTACCCTGCCCTCTTTTAAGGACTTAGGGGAAGGGAGGAGGGTTAGTGGGGGAGCAGGAGGGGAGTGGGAGAAGGGGAGAAAGTGTAAATTTTTGAATGCAAAATAAAAAAAGACAAAAAACAAAAAAAAACAAAAAAACCAAAATAAAAACAAAAACAAAACAAAAAAAAGGAAATACCCTGCAGTCAGTCACTCCCTGAAGAAGCCCATTGCAAATATTCTGTGTATTTCTACATACACAGTTGTGTTGGTAACTAAAATTAACTAACATCTTCAACCAGAGCATAAAGATATGAAGGTGGCAAGTGAGTAGTGAATATCACAATTTCATACCTGTTGTGGGATAGTCTAAGCCATATTTCACACGGCTTCAGAGTTCCACTGGGTTTGAACACATTTTCACATTTACAACCATCCACTTATTCAAGAGCAGCTTATTGATTTTCCCCTTCTATTACTTGCACACCTTCCTTATGTTTTTTTTTCAGTCTGCAAATGGACACACCCTTGTCTTAAGAGCATTCTAATGGAACACAGTTAACTCATGCTCTCTCCTAATCCATATAATCCCAGACAACTGAGAATTGTGGTTTATTTCAGTCACATCTAATTCAATGGGATTGTAAAATAAACTGATAATTTTTTCACTATTTTTGTGAGTCATCTCTACCCATCTATCTATCTATCTATCTATCTATCTATCTATCTATCTATCTATCTATCTATCTATCCATCCATCCATCCATCCATCCATCCATCCATCCATCCATCTATCTATCTATCTATCTATCAATCTATCTATCTATCTATCTATCTATCTATCATCTATCTATCTACCTACCTACCTATATGTTTTTCTAAATTCATGTTAGATAACTAAACAATTCACAAATTGAAAGACAATTTTAATGTTTTAATAATTTCATATCTATGTAAATTCTGTATCTGTGTGGTCTGTCTATGTTATCATTATTAATAATTAGTAATATTATTGTTAACATCCACACATCTCTTGTTGTCTAATCTCACTGAAACTTTAAATAGCTTAGCATGCCTTGGATGGGAGGATGTAGTAAATATGTGGTGATTTAGAAACATTCCAAACAAATGAACACTTTAGTTAATTTCTCAATCCCAATCTGCCTGAGTTGAAAGAGCATATGGATTGCATACATTCTGTCTTACCTCAGTAGAATCTGTTCCTCTATATATTATGACCAGGTGTCTATGAGATGGCACCTAAAACAGATGAAAAGCATTACTTTTATCTTCTGTTTTGCCCCAAATATTTTAGGTATTTCTGGTGCAATATTTAAATAACCTAAATGAACCATGGCATGAAGTACTTTCAATTATATTAATTTTAATTACTTACAGCACATTTAAATTTCATAGTATACAATTGACTTGCTCCTCACTCTAGTTATTTCTCTTCGGCTGCAGACCCTGATGGGTTTCTATTTCTGTGTAAATGTTACAGTTCTTGCTATTTCAAGTGCAATTCCATTTTCACTTGTGTTGAAGGCAAATATATTGAGTTAAAATTATTTTCTCTCTCCTGAGATTTCATTTCCCCATTAAAGTTCAGCCAACACAGTGCAACATTTTAAAACAATACTGTGACATTTCTCAATGAGACCAGTCTAAAGAAAGAGAAATTTTAAAGAAAAATGTATTAAAAGAGTGATTAAAAACTTGGATTAACTACCTTGTTTCATTAAGTTCTGTTTTCTAATCCTTAAAATATGATAATAATCACTGGAGTATTTGAGTAAGTACTATTGCCACATCTATAATTTCTATATTTATTTTATAACTCCCTAACTTTTATCTTTAAGACACTTCCAAAATCAAAAGAAAGTAGATAATTTCTTTGGGGTTGGGATATGAGCTCTCTCTGGGTGAAATAACCCTGATTGTTGTTTGTACTTTTGTATCTACCAAACTCTTCATTAGTGACTGCTTTGCTGACAAGGACAAGGTGCCTTGCAAGAGTTTTCTATTTTCTTCCTCTGAGCCTGCTGCCCTTGACTTAATACCAACTACACTTTTCCCACTTTCGTCAAAGGGAAGGGTTCCTGGTATGTGCTGGGTTTTGTTTCTTTTCTTGGGATTTTGGACACAGGTTCCCATTTTCTTATGTTTATAGCAGGACCCACACTCTTTCAGCTTCAGCCAGAGTACTAGCTATCTCCATTTTTTCTTTTTCTTTTTCATTATATATACTAATCTAAGTTCCCACTCCCTCCCCTCCTCTCATCCTCTTCACATAACCTCCCACCTCCCCCTGCTCATCCACTCCTCAGAAAGGGTAAGGTACATTGCTTTGAGGGAGGCCCAAGGCCATCCTGACTACATCTAGGCTGAGCAAGGGAGCGAGGTATCCATCCAAAGAGAATGGGTTCCCCAAAAGCCAGTACAAGCAGTAGGGATAAATCCTGGTGCCACTGCCAGTGGCTCCTCAGTCTGCCCCACCACACAATTGTCATCCACATTCAGAGGGACTACTTTGGTCCTATGCTTGTCCCTTTACAGTCTGGCTGGTGTTGTTGAGCTCTCATTAGCTCAGACTATTTCAGTGGGTGAACCCATCATGGTCTTGATCTCTTTGCTCATATTCTTATTCCCCCCGCTCTTTAACAGGATTTTTGGAGGTCAGTCCAGTGCTCTTATGTGGGTCCCTGCCTCTGTTTCTATAAGTTGCTGGATGAAGGATCATGTTAATCTCTTTGGGTCTGGGTTACCTCACTCAGGATGGTGCTACCTCCTAATAATGGAGGTTTCATTAGACCCAGAAGGACAGTTATCACATGTACTCACTTGTAAGTGGTTTTTAAACATAAACAAAGAAAACCAGCTCACAAATCACAATCCCAGAGAACCTAGACAACAATGAGGACTCTAAGAGAGACATACATGGATTTAATCTACATTGGTAGTAGAAAAAGACAAGATCTCCTGAGTAAATTGGGAGCATGTTGACCTTGGGCGAGGGTTGTAGGGAAGGGGGGAGATGGGGGGAGCAGAGAAAAATGTAGAGCTCAATAAAAATCAATAAAAAAGAATAAATGAAAACTCCACTGCACAGGATAAACCAACAGAAGGAAAAGACATTGGCTGTCTTCAGTGGAGTGAAATTGGATATATCAACCACTCCAGGGCAGGCCTATGTTGAGGAGAAGTTGACCAACACATAATGCATTTCAGAGTCTCTGTATGTTTTAGTTTGGTGACTCTCTCTCTCTCTCTCTCTCTCTCTCTCTCTCTCTCTCTCTCTCTCTCTGTGTGTGTGTGTGTGTTTTGTTTTGCTGTTTGGGTGGTACTTGTGGTGTTTTATTTTGTTTTCTTGATTTTGTTGTTTTATTGATTTTTTGTTTGTTTCTTGAGATAGAATTTAAAGTTGGGTAGGTAGGGATGGGTGAAGGGGAGATGATCTGGAAGGATTCATGGGAGGGCAAGAATATGATCAAAGTATGTTTAAGCTTAAAATTGTTTGAAATAATAAAAATAAAAAGGAAGCTTAGTTCTTTGCCTCAATACTTTGGTTAGTAGGTTTCATTATGATTTATGAGAAGGGCAAAGCCACGCTAGAGGTATAAGATAGAGACAAGAGGGAGGGAGGAGTACAGAAACTTCCATGAGGCACTCTCTGCCATCAAGGCCAGTGGGGAGCTGCCACAGGTGTGTTCCTCTTTGCACAACAGATAATGAAGCTCGAAATTTCTTAGTGATTCACTGGAGTGGAATAAACAATTCTGTGAAGAATTGTAAAACAACCATTGAAACGCTCACCCTGACAGTGGCAATCTAGTCTAATTCTTGGATAGTTTCAACTACTATTCATAGGTATTTCTTATTGTTTGTGAGCCAAGTAAAATAAATAGATCCATGTACAGTTCAAAATGCTTTTTTTTTCTCCCTGTGAATTTATTGTGAATATCTTTTCCTGATAGCTCTTACTTTACCAGATATAAGAAATTATCAGTTGAGTTTCAAGCTGGAGCATCTTCTCCATCTGTGGCATGGAGGCTTAAAAGGAGACTCCTACTTATCACTTAAACTTACCTGAGACTTGTAAACTAGATTAGCTATTATTATTTCATAAAATTTTATGGAGCCCTGTGAGCTTTCCCCCACTACAATTGCATGTCTATTGCTGTCTTCCTGTTCAACTCATGTTTAGTCAGCCCTGTTGGTGAGATTTCATGGATAGAGCTTTTGACATTCCTAGGATACATAATCTCCCAGAAAATCCTCTGTTCCTCTAGATCTTACACACACACACACACAGGTAACATTATATAGCTTGAACAGGTTGTGTGGGCATGCATATATGTGTGTGTTTTTATGTATGTGAATGCATATATATATATATATATATGAAAATAGGACACAGAAAGGAGGGAGAAAGGATGGAGAAATGATATAATTAAATAATAATCTCAAAAATTAAAAAATTATAGTGCTACAATGTATCCTATAGTAATCAGGTTATTTAGCATTATGATATTTTGACAACACTGGGAAATACATGTTTTTTTTTGTTTTTTGAAAGAAAACAAACTATCCTTTTTCATTTTATATACCAATCCCAGTTCCTGCTCCCTCCCCTCCCCCCACTCCCTCTACCTTTCCTCCATCTTTCTCCCCATCCACTTCCCAGAGAGGACAAGGCTCATTGCTCTGAGGAAGGACCAAGGCCCTCCCTATTATATCCAGGCTGAACAAGGTATCCATCCAAAGAGAATGGGTTCCAAAAATAACCAGTACAAGTAGCAGGGACAAATCTTGGTGCCATTGTCAGTGGCCCTGCAGTCTGCCCCAGCTGTATAACTGTCACCCACATTATGATTGTCTAGTGTCCTATTCTGGTTCCTTTCTTGTCCAACTGGAGTTGATGAGCTCCCTTTAGCTCAGGTAAGCTGTTTCAGTGGATGTCCCCATCATAGTTTTCACCTCTTTGCTCATATTCTCATTCCTCTCACTCTTCAACTGGACTTTGTGAGCTCATCCCAGTGCACCACTGTATTATCTGCCCCTGTCTCCATCAGTTGCTGGATGAAGAACTCAAGAAATTAGACATCAAAATTCCTGTAATAAGAGGCGCGCGGGCTTGCTTTTGGTCCTGGCGGCCGCCTGGCTCCCGCCGCCCGGTGCCTGGCTAGCTTATACCCGAAATAATTACACAGAAACTGTATTCATTAAAATACTGTCTGGCCCATTAGCTCTAGCCTCTTATTGGCTAACTCTCACATATTGGTTTAACCCATTTCTAATAATCTGTGTGTCACCACAAGTCGTGGCTTACCGGGAAAGATTTAATGTGTCTGACCTGGGAGCTTCATGGAGGGTGGCTCTCTCTAACTCTATCCCCTTCCCAGTATCCTGTTCTCTTTCCCTGTCTATCTAAGTCCTGCCCTATCAAAAGGCCAAGTCAGTTTCTTTATTAACCAATAAAAGCAACCCAAATACAGAAGGACCCTCCTACACCATATAGAGAGTCAAAGTTAATGCCTAAAATAAAAGGGTAAAGTCTTTAAAGAGACAAACTACAGATAGTTATAGATTAAAAGAAATAAAAATAAGCCACGTAAAAGTGAAAAATTCACAAAATGTCTGGATTATGTATTTTATTGTGTTTTCTTTGAATTTTTTGACTATAAAGGAACTAAGTACAGAGAGACGTTTCATTGTCTGGGCTGCTAAGCTAAACCAGCATGGATATTATAAAGTTATTATTACTTCAAAATTTGGGTCTAAGGTTATGATGCTTTGAAAGAGAGGTTCTTCTTTTGTTTTCACAGAGGATGAGACCCTGTGGATTCCTTCTACACCAATGTGGTTTGATAGACCACGCCCTCCTGAAAGGTCACTGTGAACACCTTCAGAAAATTACTTCACTCAACTGGTGACTGAGGTAAACAGGATACACCATGACAGACCTAATTAACAGTGCCCCCATACAGCAGGAAGAAGTTTGGAGAGAAGTAACTATGCCCATATTCCCAAATTTAAATTTAAAGGGGGACATGATATAGATATGGATAATTTATATCGGTATACATTTTGCTTTATTGATATAAATTTAAGGTCAATTTTGTTATATATATGTATTTCTGATCTTGATTAAGGTATTGTGATTGTGTAATTCATTTAAAAATGTATAATTAGGAAATATAGGTTGTTAATGGATAGTCATTGATATAGTCAAGTTTGTAGTCATGTTAGATTTTCTAGATGTGCATAGATATATTTCAGATAGGCATTCTTCATATCTTTCAAAGACTACAAAACATGGCATTTAATGTTTTAATAACTTAGGACTTTTCATGACAATGAGACACGTCTGCTCCTGGCAGCACCAGCTACTTCAAGAGAAAGATGGGCATCAAAGAGGCTCCTTATGGAGTTTGCAAGAAACTCCTTATAAAATTGGGGAAGAAACTGCTCTTGCCTGGACTGTTACATAAACTGGACACAAAAAACCCGCAGAGATAGGACTGCTAAACTTGCCTAAAGGTGAGATGATCCTTCAGGGTTCCTGCTTTATAAAAGAGTCTATGAGACAATCTATAGGATACCAAAGAAAGTGACTAAACTGTCTTTAAATTTTCCTGCATCATAAAAATGTCTGCTGGATACTATGGGCCTGTAGGCTAAAGATGGATGCCCCAACGGTACAGAGGAACTTTGGGTGACTGTCCAGGCAGCGAGATGTCTCTGTCATTTCTAGAGTTTGGAAGTTGCTTATTTCTTGTTTACTTAGGTAATATCTTATCTTTCTGGAGTCTTTGATGGAGTTGAAAAATGGATAGTTATACTAATAGTTTTCCATTGCTTTGATAAAAGATAAAATAGATCTAAATATGGTAACTGTAATTCTTGCTTGATAACTGTTTTGTTATATGTAACTTTACTATGTTATAATGAAAGCCTTTCTTTTTTGCTTAAATAGAAAAAGGGGAAATGGTATAGGAGGGCCCTTCTGTATTTGGGTTGCTTTTATTGGTTAATAAAGAAACTGACTTGACCTTTTGATAGGGAAGGACTTAGATAGACAGGGAAAGAGAACAGGATACTGGGAAGGGGACACAGAGTTGGAGAGAGCTTGGAGAGAGCTGTCTGCCATGAAGCTCCCAGGTCAGAGACACTGAATCTTTCCCGGTAAGCCACGACTAGTGGCGACACACAGATTATTAGAAATGGGTTAAACCAATATGTGAGAGTTAGCCAATAAGAGGCTAGAGCTAATGGGCCAGACAGTATTTCAATGAATACAGTTTCTGTCTAATTATTTCGGGTTCACACCGGGAGCCGGGAGGGACAGAACAAGGGGCCCTGCGCCAGGCACCAGGCGCCGAGAACGCAACCTGAGCCCCTCATTACTACAAATTCCAAACAATATAATTAAATAATGAGGTACAGATCTAAAAAGAATTCTCAACAGAAGAATCTCAAATAGCCAAAAGACACTTAAGGAAATGTTCATTCCTTAGCCATCAGGGAAATGTAAATCAAAACAACTCTGAGATACCATCTTATACCAGTCAGAATAGATAAGATCAAAAACACCAATGATAACTTATGCTGGAGAGGAGGTGTGCTGTGGGACAATGGTTTCACCATGTAAAGATTTGTTTCTTGTACTTGTTTAATAAAATGTTGATTGGCCAGTAGCCAGGCAGGAAGTATAGGTGGGGAAAGCAGGCAGGAAGTAGAGGTGGAGCAATGAGAACAGGAGAATTCTGGGAAGAGAAAAGGCTCATTCTGTAGTCATCGCTAAGCTGGAGAGAAAGCAAGATGAGAACGCCTCACTGAAAAGGCATCAAACCACACAGTTAACACAAACAAGAATTATGGGCTAATTTAAGATGTAAGAAAGAGTTAATAAGAAGCCTGAGCTAATAGGCCAACCAGTTTACAACAAATGTAGACCTCTGTGTGCTTATTTAGGACTGAAAGGCTGTAGGACTGAGCGGGCCAGAAACCTCTGTCAAAAGGATGTGGAGTACAGGGGAACACTCCAACAAACACATTTTAAAAAGTAATTTTAAGTGTCCAATGATGTGGGAGTCCCCTCTGTGTGATGTGATTACCATTAATGAATAAAGAAACTGCTTGGGACCTATAGCAAGGCAGAACTTAGATAGGCAGGGAAAGCTAGGCTGAATGCTAGGAGAAAGAAGTGCAGAGTCATGGAGCCACCGGAGACAGATGCTGAAAACTTTACCCTATAAGCCACAGTCACGTGGCGATATACAGATTAATAGAAATGGGTTAAATTCATATAAGAGTTAGCCAATAAGAAGCTGGAGCTAATGGGCCAAGCAGTGATTTAATTAATACAGTTTCTGTGTGATTATTTCAGGTCTAAGCTAGCTGGGAGGCCAGGATCAACCAGCCGCTTCTCTCTGCAACAGTCCAAAGTGCAACAACTATTTCCCCTGTTAAATACTGGGTGTTCTGCATTTTCTCCTTCTGTTTGCATGTACCCCTGTCTCTAATTCTTGGGCATCTGATCACTTTCAGTTTCATGTGTTTTTTCTCTTGATTTAGTTACACAGACTACTCTGACTACTTTGCCTTTTTTTGCAATATGACATTTTGCACATAAGGTTTCTTTGGTTAGTGTCTTGATTGTTTAGAACAATAGAGGTTCTTGCTTTGCTTAGTACTGATTACTGCCTCTCATCTACTGTGTCATGGTTGCTGAGTAACAATTGTATGTGATGCTTATACATCTTATCAGAAATTATTGTTACTACTGTATATCATCATACTCTTAACACAGATTTTTTGCAAATATTCTTGTAATTTATTCCATTTGAAAATATGTGTGTATATATAAGCTGTATGTTATGTACAAATGTGTGCATTTACGTGTGTGCAGATGTGCATGTGACATGGCTTATATGCAGAGGTCAGAGGACAACCTCATGTGTTGGTTCTCATTGTCCATCTTGTTTGAGACAGGGCATCTTTTGTTAAGTTTGCCACTGTGTATACCAGTCATGTTAACCTGGAAGCTTCTGGGGTTTTGTGTTTTTTCCTCTACCATCTTGCCATAGAAACAAAATGCTTATGAGAGGATACTATGGCACCTGATGTGAATTGGTAGTGGCAACCTGAGCCTAGGTTCCCATGTCTGCACTCCCCTACTTTACTGGATGGAATATTTTTATTCCCCTATTTTACTTCTGAACACCCTGCTGGTTCAGGTATATGCAATTTTGAAGTTGACTTTTTGCCAGACACAGAGCTCTTGGGCCCCTTAACTTTGTGCAACTTTTAGCTTTCACTTCTGAATCGTTCGGCACCTATATTTCTACATGCATCAAAACGCCAGACTCGGCGTTATTGAGATCAACAGCTAGTTCCTCATGGCCAAGGTGTTTGTGCCAATTCTTGTGTTTATTTCTTTGGCTTCATAAACTTTTCACCCGAAGACCTTCATAGTTTCACTTATGTTTTGTTTTGAATTTCAAGTGCATATATCATACTTTCTGCAGAATTTCAGTTTGCTTTGTTGAGAAAGGTTTTCAGGATATATAATCTATGCTGTTATAGGAAATGGAATTTTCCATACTTAAAAGAGGCATGCATTTATTTTCACAATTCTGCTGAGTGCCAACATTGATGGGCGATACTATTTATATGTTATTCAATTATTGCATTTATTTACACCTTATTTATTAATGTGGCAGGGTTGAAATTAAGTTAAAAAATAAATGATGTGACAGTACAAATCATGTTGTTGAAATGTTCTTACTTTTTATTTTACTTCAATGTGTTTCGGACTTGGAATGAATCAAGAATGTCACACTTTCAATATGTGCATTTCTCTTTTTCCATTTCATAGTTCAGTAATACATAGATTTTACTCTGGTCATATTTCACTTCACTCTGCCTTTCACTCTGACCTTTCCCTTGGATGTGTATAAATACATATTTATAGTGACAACACATTCCATGTGTAGAATATCTTTTATTAGTCACTTTCAATATAAGTGTCAGAAACCACATAGGGTCATGTTCTTTTTTCTAACTATGAGTTGC
>PVIU01035329.1:0-10459 GCA_004026605.1 Ondatra zibethicus | reverse complement strand
AGGGGCTAAAATTATACAATGGAAGAATGAAAGCATCTTCAACAAATGGTGCTGGCATAACTGGATGTCAACGTGTAGGAGAATGAAATTAGACCCTTATCTGTCACCCTGCACAAAACTCAAGTCCAAATGGATTAAAGACCTCAACATAAATCTAACCACACTGAACCTGATAGAAGAAAAAGTGGGAAGTAGTCTGAACCACTGCAAAGCCTTTCAGTGGACCTCCCAGTTTCAGTCTTGTTCTTCTGTTATTACCCAAAATACAGCCACAATAAACTATTAGGATGGAAATCAAGCCTGCTAACCCATGCTCCAATGACTCTACCACACTTAAAATAAAATTCAAACTCTTTACCTGCCCTGAATCACTAATATATAATGTATGACTACTTTGATACTCTCATCTCCTCCCAGGTTTTACTTTGGGCTCTCCACTCCAATCTCACTGACCCAGGGCCTTCACAAGTGCTCTCTTTGACTAGAACATTCTTCTTACTACATGCACAGACCCTTCTTGTCATTTATATCGCAGTGGATTTTTGTTTTGATTTTTTCACATGCGTACATGAGTGCATGCGAGTGTGTGTGTGTGTGTGTGTGTGTGTGTGTGTGTGTGCGCGCGCGCGCATATGTGTGTTGGGGTATTCCACATGTGGAGGTTAGAAGACAGCTGTGGGTGTGCGCATATGTGTGTTGGGGGATTCCACATGTGGAGGTTAGAAGACAGCTGTGGGAGGCAGTTTTCTCTTTCCACTATGTAGATTCAAGAGACTGAATTCATGTCACCAGGCTTGGGATAACATGTCCTTAACAGCTGTCATTTCACCACCCTTTCATCTCTGGTTACATTATTTCCTTAGAAAGACTTTCCATGGTCACCCACTCTAACATGCTTCTCTATTTTAATTTTCCATGTCATACTTAGTCCTAATGTATTTGTTTCTCTGTGTATAAACTGTTTCTTGCCCATTTCATTTTATTAAAATGTAAGATCCCAGAGTATAATGTGCCTGTCTTACTTAGAATATGGAAGAGTAAATGGCACAGATTAGGAAATCAATAAATGTTGAAGAAGTAAATAAATAAGTCCCCTATAACTCTTGTGATAAATGGGTGTCTTAATGTTTTAATAGCTATTTTTAAAGACTTTATTTAACCTTTGGAAACCAGTGGCATCTTAGGAGCCTGTAGCACCTAGAAAACTATCGAATTTTAAGGACGTTTTCTGAGAACAGCAGAGACATTTTAAATCCAAACATATAAAAAAATGCATTTCTCAAAATAAAATTCTGCAATATATAGACATTTTGGACCATATTGACCACAGTTGGATTGACCTGAAAATCTCCCATTTCTGCCTAAATATTGCTGGCTTCCATTAGTGTATGGTTCTGCCTGATATTCCAGATGAGAGAAATATTCGGAAAGAAGACAACTGTCTAACCAGCTCTCTGTTAGAAAGTGGAAAGTATCAGTGTTCAGCAACACAGAACACTCCAGAATCTGAGTTAGAACAGAGGCCATGATGAAAACTAAAATATAAATGGATGGATGGACAATAAGAATGCCCCCCCATAGAAGCACCACAGACATCCCCAGAGGTCCGCAGCTTCTCATCTTAAGACTGGCATCCTTAGCTTCGCCACAATCAGAAGAGTGACCCTTATCACATGTCTGGCCTAGAGGACAATCATTTTATGGTTGTCCTTAAGAATTCTTCAGCCACAGAAAGCCTGGTTGAAAACAAATCACAGAGTACCTGATTTTTATTGATAGAAGAGCTAAAATATTCCAATTGTTTGCAACTAGAAGCTAAATGACTCATAACTCCTTCAGGAAAGGTCATGCCACACAGGAATTAATGGTAATACAATATCTTTAACTGAACTTTTTCAAGCTCCAAAGTCTAACCTGTGAATAAAATAATCCTGATACTCTCTGCTTATAGCCCTGGAAGATGGGTCTGTGTCTTTATTCAGCTTAGCATCTTTAATACTTAAATGTCTAACAAGCAAAAAAGAAAAATTTGCTTATTAAATAAATCCCAAGATTACTCATTTGATCCTTTAACTCTCCTTTCCTACCATCTGTGCAAGAGGGAAGTTTTATAGATAAATATCTTATATCTCTGTCTCTCTCTCTATCTCTCTCTCTCTCTCTCACACACACACACACACACACACACACATGCACACATGCACACACACACAATCCCTACTAAAATTCCTCACTTACATTGTATCTTAAACCTGTGAAGGAGTGGGTCATACCACACTCCCATAGTGATCTCATCTTAACCCTGCCCTTAAAGCTTGTCATGGTAATCAAGTGAAGGACTCTCAGCTTGTTGGAATAAATAGAGCTCACTCCTTTCTCCAACTTATATGCAGAAACTTTGACATGCAAGTATCCTGAGCACCCAACACTATATAAGCCATCCAGAAAAAGGAGTCTTGATGACAGAGGCACAGATTACCTTATTTTTATCCTACAAGTTTCAACTTACTAGGACTGTTCAATATGTTCTTAGAGATCCAATTCTTCTGTGCCCAGCAATAGACTCCCTGTTAAACAGAAATGCATACTTTAACACAAAATAACACTAACAATCGCAATGGTTAACATATCAGCACTCAGTATGAACTAGGCCTGTGGTAAGCAACTATCCACATGCCACCCTGCCTATCAAAATCTACAAAGTGAAGTTTTGGTGCCACCAGTTTTATAGATAAGTATCCTGTATCTCACAGAAGGGCAGGGGTATAGTTCAGACTAGCATGCACAAAAACCTAGATTAAATCCCTAGCATTGATACCACCCACCAACCAGAACACCAATAGCTTCAAGTCCCAGGCTTAGCTCCCTTAGTTGTGTGACCTTAGGAATGTTAGCTAACATCCTGAGTTTGATTCCTCTACCTTAAGAAAGAATCAACAAAGGCACCTTTATGCAGTGCTCTAGAAAGGATTAAGCCAATTCAGCAGTGCCTACTGCGTGTTAAAACTAATTTTAACCCCACAATTCTCATCTATAAACCTGGCAGCCAAAAAAGTTCTGAAATCAGATCTTCTCCTTAAACTGGTTGCATCAGATTTCAGATTTCCTATGGTCACAAACTTAACCCCTAACAACAACATGGATTTATTAATCAATAGTTACTTGGGTCATACATGTGATATGCATCTTCCTTAGTTAATATTGATGTTAGAAGCCTGCAGTCCTTTCCAGACTCAAGAAGAATCTATTTCCTCCTCCTCTTTTCTGACTTCCAGAAGCTACTCCCATCCCTTTCATGTTCATTCCACTTTCAAAGCTTAACAGTGGTGGCTTGAGTCCCCCTCCCCCAGAACAGCCACGCCACATCATCTTTCCTAACCCTCCTCTACGATATTTGAAGACCTTATGATTACACTGAGGACAACCAAAAAATTCAGGAGAGGATCTCAACCTTAACGTCAACTGACTGGAAACCTTGATTCCACCTGCTACCTTCACCTCCCCTGACCCTTTTACTATGCAAGGTCTTACATTTTCAGGTTCCAGGAATTTGGACGCAGGTGTACATAGAAAAGCCAATTTTTCCCTACTAAGTTGTCAGTAAAACCTTATGTGGCAACAAAACATGACGTGAACTGACATTGCTAATTTTTTGTCTTTAGTTTTCTCCAAGAAATGCAAACGTGCCCAGAAAAAAAATGTTTTAGCATTTAGATGGGTGTCTCATAATATAACTAAGACGACACAGAATTAACTGTCGCAGAGACCATATAATGTACATTCACTGAGCTGCGCTTCTAAACTCCAAAGAATCCAGAACTCTGAAATACATCCAGCCAGCACAAAGGATTTCAGCTATAACATTAAGGAATTATGCTAATATTACAATTACAGTTGTTATTAATATCTTTATACTCTTCTCTGAAATGGAAGCGGAAATGCTCTGTTGGTTAACAGATCATGTTCACAGTGCCAATTACAAAGGACCTGAGGAAGGCTCAAGAGGCCTAGTGTCAAAGCACATACACAGACACCCCCTTACAGCTGCTTCCTGCTTTCTGTGTATCCCTAGAAAACAAATATTTAGCAACTATGGTTAAATAATTTACTTCTCTTCATCGCCTTAGAGGGGTTTGAATTCAGTATAAAACTAATCAGAGTCATTAAAGGGATTAAGTAAAATGAATCATGTAAATCTGTCATTGGGCCTGGTATACAGTACACGCTCAATACGTGGTATTTCTACGCCCAGCTGTTCTGCACAGGCACTGCCTTCATCCTTAACACCTATGACTTTCTTTGTGAGATTCATGAGCTTAATTGAAAATCTGTTGATTTACTGAAAGAAAAAGTTTTGGAATTTTCATTTAATTTTGTTTGCATTTTATCCTGATCTACAGCAATGATGGTAAAATCCATCCCTGGCTTTCAGTCGCTAAGGCTTTCGCATCATTGGCAACTCGCTAATGTCTGTGCTCCGCAGGTGCAGAGAGCCATAAGTGACTCACCAGCTTACAATGCCTTGTGGGGACCATTCCTTGGCATTATCGCTACCTACTCCTTGCTTCTGTTCTCACCATGCAATCTCTTTCATCTTAATTTGGTTTCCCAAGTAAACTCCACCTTCACCAAGAGGAATGTTCTATAGAAGTTGGAGAGTAAGAAGTTAGGCCCAGAAATGTAGATTCGGGAATCTGAGACATCATTCCTTTCTTCTTCCCTCCCAACTTCCCTTTTTCCCCAGTCAACCCACAAAGACAACTGAACGCTTACTACTTTCCAAATATTCTGCCGGGAACTAGAAATGCAATTTCTAGCTAGACAAACCCAGCTCCTGCCATGCAGACTGTACAGATGAGCCCATAAATTATGAATTTATCACAGTCAATTTTTCACAGCTTTAATTACAAATTGAAGTAACTGCAAGAAGGAAAAAGTGCAGAGTGATCTGAGACTGTTTAAGTGTGGGGATTCCGGGAATGCTTCTTAACAAGTCACACAGTAGGCAATGCCTACAATGATGTAAAAGAACCAAATAAACTTTGGATTCAGACAGTTCTTGCTATGTGCAATGTGCATGGGTTTCCTCAGAATCCTCACCTACAGAATAGTCTTAAGAACAGTACTACATGTCATGTTCACTTTTGATCAGAAGAGATACTCGATGTCAGATACTCAATAAACACACTTGCAAAGATGCGAGGAAGATTCAATGAGATATAATAGGTTACTGTTATATGTCTATAAACTTAAGTAACATAAGAAACTCTCATCAAGTGGTAGATTATATCTAAAATATTTACAGTATTTATATTATAATGACACATCTACACTGAGTTTCGAGGAAATGTGGAAACATCTGTAGGAAGGACAATCAAGTTGGGAAGAAATTGGTAGTGAAATTTCATGGTTCAGATTGAGTTGAACCATGTAATAGATAGCATAGCAGTAACTGCTAATCAGTTAGAATTTAAGGACTCCAGTAGTCCTTAATCTGGTAGCCAAATAACCCTTCATATTCCTCCTCTTTCTGAAGCATGGTCCTCATCCAAAGTGGCCAGACCTGTAGTCACCAGCTTCCTATTCTAGGCAACAAAAAGGGAGAAAGGACAAAATAAAAAGGAGGGGTTCATGCTAACTGTCTTGAGGGATGCTATCAGAAATCTAAAACATGAAGAGCTCTATTAACAATCTTGAACCAAAATAGGGTAACATGACCACACCTGGATGCAAGAGAAGCTAGGAAATAGTTTTTATACTAAGAAGCCTTAGCCTGAGTCTGGAAGTATTTCCGTAACTAACAAGGAAGGAGAGGATCAAGACCAGGGTGAGAACTGCAGAACCAGCAACAAGACAAAGTCTTATTGACTTGGGTTTCTTCCTTGACATTCCCCCACCCCACTTACAAGGCCTCCCTGCTCTTCTCTCTGAACTTACTCATATGCTTTCCAGTTGCCTGGGATACTTTCTGGTATTTTCACTGAACTAATACCACATTTCTACTGTGATATAAGAAAAGATTTACCCCTACCATTGGACCATATCCCAATTTCTATTATATTTCACAAATATACCTTTCCTGTTATTTTCTGCAAATATTATTTCTGTTTTATATTTATTTAGAATTATTTACAAATTTATAAAACATTTAGATTCATATAAAACATAAATGCTATGTATGCATATGTAATGTATAAATATATAATGCTTAAATTGGTTTGAATGTAGTTCCATCTCTATAAACTGTATATCTTTAGAAAAGTCACCTATGCCCTCTGAACCTTTGGTTCCTCTAACAGCACATGGAGATAAGAACAATCATTTCATAATGCTGCCAGGAGGATTAAAGGAGATTTGGTATGTGGAAATGGTCTATGACCAGAAAAAGCAATCCTATTAGTTAACATAAAAAGAAAATTCAAGTAGTTTGTGGGAAGAACAAGGGATTCTGATTCTTCTCTCTCATCTTTCCTTAGCAAAGCTAGAAGAAGATTCTGACAATTCTTAAAATGTATGTACAAGCTGAAAATTAATATAGAGTTGAAAAAGAATGACTTCCTTCGAAGAGAAAGACAATCTGGAGATGCCAGACTACCACTGCACTGCTGATCACAGCAGAACTAACGCCAATAGCCAAACTCAGATCATGGAAAGCAGTGACTCATAGAACCTGGCAGGGAAGCAAGACTTCAGCCAGACACCAGTCCGAACTAAACACTGTGGCTTTTGGAAAAGCACCAGATGACTTCCTGTAACTATGAACAACCTAAAGATGACCCCTGTCCTTACACTGGGAGCTAAACACCAGGAACTGCCCACAGTACTTAGACAATAACTACATCTGCTCAGATTAATCATACATCTCAAAGACAGCCAAATGCACATCACAAATTGTCATCAAATAAAGACTTTTGTTTCTTTTGCTGCAAAATGACCTGTTTGTGCTAAGAAAAGCCTAAGTGTATATGAATGCTTTAACAATAATTTTAAACTCAAATTCCAACTCCAGTTCAGAAAGCAAACATTGCAGTACCCCAGAAGCATGTCGCTTGGATTACAATCTCTTCCCATGTAAAAATGACAATTATTCTTGTCTTCCTTAGCTACATTCTCTCCTTATTTAAGTCACCAATAACACACATCCCTACATGGTGCTGTTTATTTATTGATTTTCTTGTGCATGGAATCACATATATTTATTCTTTTGTACTTTGTTCCTTCTGGTCAACATTACGTATATGACTCTGCAATAGTCATCGTTAAAATGACAACTAAATTTTGATTTAATCAGTGCTGTGTGTTTTAGTAAGTTCTCTAAGTGGGTCTAATTCATAGTCAATTTATTCAACTATCTATAGATAACACAATTTATTTACTAATTCTATCATTGACACATATGTGTATTATTCATCTAAAGCTCAGGAGTTTTAAATTGGTGAGTACTATGAACATTTTTATAAGAATGCTGTTAATAGACAGCAGTCTCTCTTATAGCAAATTAACAAAGGCATAGTATATATGTGTCCTCAGTAACACATGACAACAGTAAAAAATGTTAAATGGTTCATCAGCTTACAGTTCCACTGCTTCATATGACAGCTCTCTTTATTCTTCATTCTTGCCAACATTTAGTATTTTTCAGACATTTCATTTATTGATCATCTGGATGGGTAAACATTTTTAAGCTTTCTAACTTAAGATCAAAGTCAACTACTGTGCAACATAGTAGTACATGCCTGTAATCTCAGCACTTGGGAGGCTAAGGCATGTAAATTACCAGTTCAATGGCAGACTAGACTGTGTTACAAGATCCTGTCTCAAAAACAAATAAGTAGAACAAAAAACCCCACCCATTAATTAGCAGAACTTCAAATATGAACTCAGCTTCACAAATACAGTCAAACATTGCTTAGCAGCAGAGGCCAGAGATGCATTCCAAGGAGTGCATTGTCAGTCAGTTTCATCATTATGGAAACACATTATTTACCCAAATTAAAATGAGCATGTGGTCGTTTCAAAGAAAATGGTCCCTAAATGGAGAGGCACTATTAAGTGGTATGGCCTTGCTGAAGTAGGTGTGGTCTTGTTGGAGGAAGTGTGTCATTGTGAAGGTGAGCTTTGGGGTCTCATACATGTTCAATATATCACCCAGTGACTCAGACCACTTTCTGTAGCCTGCTCAAGATGTAGGACTCTCAGCTTTTACACCAGCACCATGTCTGTCTGCACATAGCCATGTCCCACTGTAGTAAGGAGGCCACTTGTTGGTTCCCAGCTGACCATCCCTGAAATAATCACACAGAAACTGTATTAAATAAATCACTGCTTGGTCTATTAGCACTAGCTAATAGAAATTTAACCCATTTCTATTAATCTGTGTATCACCAGGCAGTGGCTTATTGGGTAAAGTTCCAGCATCTGTGTTTGGCAGGACTTCATGGTTTCTCCCTGACTCCACCTCCTTTCTCCCAGCATGTCATTTAGTTTTCCCTGCCTACCTCTATTCTCTGCACAGGCCCAAGACAGTTTCTTTATTAACCAATGGTATTCACAGCATACAAAGGGGAATCCCACATCACCTCCCCTTTGCTGTTTAAATAAAAAGGAAGGTTTTAACTTTAACCTAGTAAAATTACATATAACAAAACAGGTATCAAGAAATAATTGCAGTTACAATATTTATATCTACTTTATCTTTTATCATAACCAAGGAAAACTATAACTATAAATTCTTCAATCCCATCAAAGACTCCAGAAGGATATAATATTACCTAAGTAAACAGGAAGTGCATTGTAAGCAACTTCTAAAACTCTAGAACTGACAAAGACATCTTGCTGTCTGGACAGTCACCCAGAGTTCTTCTGTATCATTGGGGCATTCATCTTCAGCCTACAGGCCCATATCCAGAAGACTTTTCCACAAAGCAGAAAATTTCAAAGACAGTTCCACCTATATTGGTAGTTTGTCAGTCACTTTCTTCTGTGTTCTACAGAATGTCTGACAGACTATTTTGTGTAGCAGGAACCCTGAAGGACAATCTCACCTTTAGACAAGTTCAGCAGTCATTTCTCTGCAGGTCCTGCATGTCCAGTTCATCAAGCGGTCCAGGCAAGAGCACTTTCTTGCCTCAATGGCTAGCCAACTCCATAAGGAGCCTCTTCAATGCCCATCTTCCTCTTGAAGTAATTGGTGCTGCCAGGAGCAGATGTGTCTCATTATCATGAAAAGTCCTAAGCTCTTAAACATTTTAAATGTCATATTCTGTAGTCTTTGAAAGGTTTGAAGAATGCCTATCTAACTGAAATATATCTCTATATAGCTAGGAACCATAACATGACTACACGCTTGACTATTATAGTTGATTATCTATTAACCTATATTTCTTAATTATACATTACATTTTTAAGTGAGCTGCACAAACACGATACCTTAATAAAGAGGAAAAATTGATCTTAAATTTGTATCAATAGAGCAAGATCCATACCAATGCAAAGCTCTATAGCATATCCCTTTTAAATGTAAACAAACATTTATAAATAATATTTGGGAATTTGGGGGGCTGGCTCAGTGGTTAAGAGCATTGCCTGCTCTTCCAAAGGTCCTGAGTTCAATTCCCAGCAACCACATGGTGGCTCACAACCATCTGTAATGAGGTCTGGTGCCCTCTTCTGGCCTGCAGGCATACACACAAGACAGAATATTGTATACATAATAAATAAATAAATAAATATTTAAAAAAATATTTGGGAATTTGGGCATAGTTCTTCTCTAAACTTCTTGATGGTATTTATTGGGTGAAGTAATTTTTTGAGGGGTGTTCAAGGCAACTTTTCAGAAGATCTTGGTCCATCAGACCACATAAATCTGGAAGGATTCCACAGGTTCTCATCATCTGTGGAAACAAAAGAAGAACCTCTTTTCCAAAGCAACATATTCTTATAACCATGTTTTGAATTCAAGATACCTTTAAAATATATATGTTGGCTTACCTTTTCAATCCCCAGAATCAAATGTCTCTCTGCCATCAAAAAATTCAAATAAAACACAATAATATACATAATCCAGACTCTCTGTGTATTCTCCATCTTTATGTGACTTATTTTTTTACTCATTTAATCTGACTGTCTGTTCTTTCTGGCTGACTTTACACTGTTAAGCCATTGGTTGAAAGCACCTTCTTTATTAGCCAATGGCAATAAAATCAACTCACAGCATACATCAACTCTCACATCAGGAGAGCATATAAAAAATAAGTATAGAAAATATGAACTCCAAGAAAAAACTAATGCACATAATAATAATGAACTCCAAGAAAAAAATAATGCACATAAAATAAAAATAAAATTAAAAAAAATAATAATGGCCTGCAGTGTTACAAAAGATGGTGAAGATTTGTGAATTTTGTTTTCACCTGTTCTGAGAAATAGTCAGAATATTCAAAACTAATAATAAACTAAG
>PVIU01035328.1:0-10465 GCA_004026605.1 Ondatra zibethicus | reverse complement strand
AACTTCAGACTCCATTTTACCTGCAGGGTGAAATAGAGTTTAGGTTTTCAAGCCCTAGGGGAGCTGAGAACTTTTCAATGGCTGACCAACCTCCTCCTTAAACAAGATAAACAGTCTGTTGTGCCCCTTAGTTCTCTAAAATACTATGGTTGGCCTACCGACAGACAAAACAAACAAATCTGATTGGTTGGACTAAAAAGCTTTCATTCATTCTGTATTTGTTGACAAAGATGGAGCACACAAGGAAAATCCCTGATCTTTGGTTCCTGATTGGGGAAATTTTTAAATTAACTTGGCAACAACTATTGGTGATTTTTGTGCTTATAACCCCCACTTCTGCCCCTGTTTGGGGTCGCCAGAGAAGCAAGGCTTCCGAGTCCTTGTCCTGCAGCCCTGGATCAGCGACTCCACTTTGGAACCCACAAGTATTTTCTCTCTCCTTCCTCATGGTGCACAATGGGCATGGGCATAATCTAAGTCCTAGAAAGACATACTCGGGACAAGACCTGGTTAATAATGTTTTGTTAAAGACATTTTAAGAGGAAACGACCCCTTTGCAGGAGACATGTGAAAGAAGTAAATGCAGCGACTACAGCAATGCTTCGCCAGTGCCTTGGCTTCTGCTCTAACTCCTGTTGAAGTGGTCACTCTGAAGACCATAGACCAAAGAAGCTCCAGAGCCCTGCGTTCTTACATAAACCGGTCAGAACCCAGTTCAGGAGCTGGGGAGATCCCCTGGACCTGGAAGAAGCTCGCAGTCACATGCTGGGAAAGTGGAGACCAGACAGAAGTATTTCTGGGGCTCACTGCAGTTTGCTGACCAGCTAGTCTTGAGGAGTTAGTGAACTCCAGGATTTGTAAGAGTTGCTGTGTCAAGAAATAAGGTGAAGACACCTGCTATTGACCTCTGACCTCCACTCATTTGTATGTGCATTTGCACACACATGAATGCAATATACACACAGCAAAATTCAGATTTGCTATAAATGCTCATATTATGCACACATTAGTATAGTGGTACATTATTTGTGTTTTAATAAATAAGGCTTGCCTGAAGATCAGAAGGCAAAGCCAGGGAGTAGTGGCACACACCACTCAAGGACTTGGAAGACAGAGGCAGATGGATCTCTGTGAGTTCAAGGCCACCCTGGGCTACACAAGATTGAATCTGTCTAAATGAGAAACAGAGCTCACACAAAGGTGATCCTTCCACTTGGGATCCCACGTCTTTAATCCCAGCACTAGGGAGGTGGAGACGCGAGCAGTATGACTGAGGGGAGAGAAGAATGAAAGGGAGGAAGAGACAGGAACTCACTGGAGTGTGGAGTCTGAGGATTCATGGAGACAGGATCTCACCCCTTTGATCTGGAGATTTGGTAGAGGTAAAAGTTTTCTCTAGTGGTTGACTGTTTTGCTTTTCTGATCTTCAGGTTGAACACCAATATCTGTCTCTGGGTTTGTGCTCCACATCAGAAACATGACTGGGGCTGGAGAGATGGTCAAGAGCACTGACTGCTCTTCCACAGGGCCTGAGTTTGACTCCCAGTGCCCACACTGTGACTTATAACCATCTATAACTCCAGTTCTAGGGGATCTAATGTCCTCTTCTGGCCTCCACAGACACCAGGCATGCATGTGGTGTACAGACAGATACAAGCAAGATACTCATACACATAGAATTAAAGAAAAGGACTTAAAACCATCTCTATCTCCAGTCCTAGAGAATATAATACCATCTGTATCCTCTAAGGGTATCAGACACATATATGGCACACATCTATGTATGTGGGCAACACACTCTAACATGCTCTTTTTTTTTGGTTTTTCAAGACAGAGTTTCTCTGTAGCTTTGGAGCCTGTCCTGGAAGTAGTTTTTGTAGACCAGGCTGGCCTCGAACTCACAGAGATCCACCTGCCTCTGCCTCCCAAGTGCTGGGATTAAAGGCATGCGCCACCACCGCCCGGCTTACATGCTCTTATCCATAAAAGAAAATCTTTTTTTTTTTTTTTTTTGGTTTTTCAGGACAGGGTTTCTCTTTGTAATAGCCCTGGTTGTCCTGGAACTAGCTCTCATAGACCAGTCTGGCTTCGAACACACAGAAATCCTCCTGCCTCTGTTTCCCGAGTGCTGGGATTAAAGTTGTGCATCACCACCACCAGGCTAAAAGAAAATTTTAAAAAGAAAGAAAAGATACAAAACTGAGCCCCAGCATCATGGCCTGTATCCCCAACATTTTGGAGGCAGGGAGAGGAGAGTCATGATTCTTAAGGCTAGTTTGAGCTACGCAGAGAGTTTGAGATCACTGTGGGCTACATGACTCCTTATTTGCAAAATCAAGTAAAGTTGAGAACTAACCTCATATTAAAGAGTGCTTACTCTTTTAAGAAAAAATTGGAGCTGGTCATGGTCATGCACACCTTTAATCCCAGCATTCAGGAGGTAGAGGCAGGCGGATCTCTGAGTTCGAGGCCAGCCTGGTCTACAGAGTGAGTTCCAGGACAGTTAGGAATACACAGAGAAACCTTGCCTTGAAAAACAAAAAAAAGGGGGGGGGCTTGAGAGAAAGAGCTGGGAATTTCTGGGAATTTCTCCTTTCCCAGCACCAACATAAAGGCTCACAAGCTTCAGTATCTCAGGTTCTAGAGAGCTCTGATGGCATCTTCTCACCTTCAAATGAAAAGAAAATTACATTACTATGTCTGTGTGTGCTCGATTATATACTCAGGCATAATGCATGTCGTGGTCAGAGAACAACTTGTGTGAATTGGTTCTCTCCTTTCACCATATGGAACCCGGGAGTTGCATATGGTGAAAGGAGAGAACCAATTCAGGTAGCTTGCCTTAGTGCCAAGCACTTTTATCCACTGAGTTCTCCTATAAGTCCAAGGAATCCTTTTTTTTTTTTTTTTTTTTTTTTTTTTTTTTTTTTTTTTTTTTTTTTTTTTTTCTGAGACAGGGTTTCCCTGTAGCTTTGGGAGCCTGTCCTGGAACTAGCTCTTGTAGACCAGGCTGGCCTCGAACTCACAGAGATCCGCCTGCCTCTGCCTCCCGAGTCCTGGGATTAAGGTGTGCGCCACCACCGCCCGGCTCAGGAATACATTATTATTATTATTATTATTATTATTTATTTTTTGGTTTTTCGAGACAGGGTTTCTCTGCGGCTTTGGAGCCTGTCCTGGAACTAGCTCTGTAGACCAGGCTGGTCTTGAACTCACAGAGATACGCCAGCCTCTGCATCCCGAGTGCTGGGATTAAAGGCGTGTGCCACCACCACCTGGCTAGGAATACATTATTTTAACCAATCAAAGATTACAGACTAGTGTCTAAGAACTTCCCCTGGAATGATCCAAAGTGACTGCTCTACTGTAATCAATCAATTACTTTCTTTGTTCTGGCTCTTTGCTCCTTCTTGCCCAGTAGGTAGAGACCTAAATGGTTTACTGTCCATCCCTGCCCATCTGAATCACTGTGTTCAGAAAAACTAACATCCTGATGTGCCCTGTTTTATCTTTTAGCACACCATTGCTTTTGTTTCATTGGTCAAATTTATTAAAAGATATAACGAAGTCACCCTTAAATGATATCTTAGAATTGTTTCCAGAAGAGGTTTGATCTCATGGGCACTCTTAAGCATGTCTTATGCATGTTAATGGTGATGGGCTTCAATTCCAACTGGGTGATGGAATAACTATTGTCTATTTTTCTTTTCCCTCTAGGGCTCTGCTGTTTAAAGTTTAATAAATCATGCATCTCAAAATTTCATCTACTTGACTACTGAGTAACTGAAATAGCTATTTAGGAGCTTAAGGGTATGGCTACATAGTAAATTTCATCTATAAAATTTTACTCCAGTACCTAATGGCTACTTCTCTGTGCTCAGGAAAGAGATTTTAGCATTAGTAACAACTTATTCTAGCATAGGCAAAATAAGTGACTTTTGTGGTTCGTAAATCTCTGAGACAGATACAAACTTTGTTGCTACAAATTATATAGACCTTGCATATAGGAAGAGTAACTTTTGCCTTCAGAACTATTTATTTTTATTAATTCATTTAAGAAGCAATCAGACTACCTGTCCAGCGATTGTACTATGAAGGAAGACTGATGTAGCACATGGTAGGTGGGCCTTATTTAGTTGGAGGTTGACAAAGTTCTACAGACGCCTATGAGAGTTCCTGAGGTTTAATTTGTTAACTAAAGTATGAGAGGTGGAATCAAGGGCCCAGAGCTTGATGAAGAGTCACTGACTTCAAGGCACTGTGCTCTGAAGTTGCTTATTGCATTGACTGTCTTATGAAATTGGAAATAACAAAGTTGGAATGGCAAGGTTTTAAGCCATGCTAAAGATTTTTAAAATTTGCATTTTTGGGCTAGAGATCCACTACAGAACCTTGTCTATGCCCAGTAGCCACGGACTTACAGTTCCAGCTTATTAATAAACTTGCATTTTATTCCAAGGACAATGGAAACATTAGATAATGATTATCATTGAAGACATACAGATAAACGAAACATAAATAGAGATAGGACATTAATTGTGGAGCTCATGAGTAACTTTATTAAAGTATTTTCATTCTTGAGTGGACAAGAAGGCTTGTAGGTAAAGATGGTTTTTAATAAACCTGTGACCTGAGTTCCACCCCCAGAACCCAGAGTGTGGAAGAATAGTTTTGCAAGTTGTACTCTGATCTCCAAATGCCCACTATGGCATGTTTATGTCACTTCCCCAATAAATAAATGCACATGAAAATGAAATATTTTCACTTGGCTTGATAACACACACCTTTAAAACCAACATTTGGAAATTAGAGGCAGTGGATCTCTGAGTTCCAGGTCAGCCATGGGTTACGTAGTGAGACTCTGATTTTAGCTGGGTAGTGGTGGTGCATGCCTTTAATCCCAGGCAGAGGCAGGTGGATCTCTGTGAGTTCAAGGCCAACCTGGTGTACAAGAGCTAGTTCCCCAGGACAGGTTCCAAAGCTACAGAGAAACCCTGACTCAAAACAAAAAAATTCTTTTTATTCAACCAAGTATTTCTTTTCTTTTCTTTTCTTTTTTTCTGTTTTTCGAGACAAGGTTTCTCTGTAGCTTTTGGAGCCTGTCCTGGAGCTTTCTGGCTTCGTTCTCAGATCTTGAGTCATATGCTGGTTTCTTCCTTCGAGTGTAGAGAAGGTGAGCAACTGTGTGAGCTTCGTCATGCACATCATAGAGGAGAAGCAGCACTCCCAGAGCAAGATACTGTTGACTTCTCCTTAGAAATAAGCGAGGACTGTCACCTCTTCTGCAAGAGCCTCAGAAAAAGTTCAAGGTTTTGTAGCACCACCCCACAATTTGAATTGGGATGCGCGCTCGGCGGCGCGTTCCCGCCGGACCTCTAGGGGGCGAGAGTCCGAAAGCCTCGCTTCCCGCCGGGACCGGCCGCTCTTGGTGACGTGGACTGGGAGACGGTACTTCCGGTCAGTCTTGCCGGGAGTGGCGCGCTGCTTGCTCTGGTGCTTCTGCGGAGGCTGTGGGGCTCGGTCAGCCATGGAGCACTCGGGACCCAGCGAAGGTGGGTTCGGCGCGGCCAGCGGGGGTGGTGGGCCGTACCGGGGAGCCGGAGCGCCGCGCTGATCGGCCGTTTGTCTTCCCTTTCTCGTACAGTGACAGGCGCAGACGCGGCGGGACCCGACCCTCAGCTGGCTGTCACCATGGGCTTCACAGGGTTCGGTGAGTGACTGCCCCGGCAGAGCCCAGCCCGGTTTTGCAGAGGGCTTAAGAGCTGAAGGTTAGAAGAGCTGTCACTTTGGACCGGAGCCTTATGCCGGGCCAAATCCTAATTGCTTCGGTCCCGTTTAATTTGTTGAGGGCAGTTCAGCTGACACTTGGGAACCTTGGCTGAAAGGGATTACTGTTGTGACCCAGTCCGAGAAGGATATTTATTGGTGGCCATTAAATAATATTATGGTGGTTATCGAGTTCTTCCTTTTGGTTAGTCTTGTCCGGAATCTGCATTTCAATCTTTCTGTAAATTCTAGATATGACAAGTTATTAGATGACTTAAAAAAAGTTTCAAAAGACGTGATCATTTGTTAAAAACATTAGTAATAACAAAACTCAAATGGAAATTATTTTGTAATTTTATTTGGGAACAAATGGCCCGCTAATGTGTCTAGTTCTCATTCATTCATCCATCTATTTACTGTCTTCTAGGACTCTAAGTAATCAGTCCACTAAAGAGTAGTTACAGTATTTACTTTTCTTTCTGACTTCTTATTTTTTGAAAGCTAGTTGAATATATGTTTATGCTCGTGAGTGGGTATTTTGCCTGGATGTATCTATGCACAACATGCCTGTAGTGCCCCTGGGTGCCGGACGAGGGCACTGGACCCTTTGGAACTAGAGTACTGATGGTTGTGAGCTATGGTGTGCTTGCTGGGAACCAAACCAATGTCCTCTGCAAGAGGAGCAAGTGAGTGCTCTTAGCTGCTGAGCCGTCTCTCCAGTGGCTCTTTCTAACTCAAGAAGTTATTTATTTTCCCCCTGTGTAACAGTCCTGGGTATCCTGGAACTTGCTTTGTAGGCCAGGCTTGCTTCAAACTCACTGAGTTCTGCCTGCCTCTGCCTCCCAAGTGCTGGGATTAAAGGCGTGCGCCATCACTACTCAACTACTTCAGAAAGTTTGGAGAGTTACAAAGAAAAAGAAGAAATCAAAACTTTAAATTTTTTTGTTTTTCACTTTTTCTGTTGCATATTGAAAATTAATATTATACTTATGAGCAAACATTGTTCTTTAAGACAATATTATGCAGATTTTCAAATGTTATATTCTTCCAAAACACAAATTTAATTTTTGGTAATATGAGGAATCAACAGGGCTTCCTGCATGCTAAACTCCTACACTGCTAGCCCAAACTTGGTTTATTTTACTATCTAGAGAGTAGACTACACAATAAGATCTGTATCACTTACAGTTTTTCCCTACGTAATTCCCAGTTTTATTTTTTGTTTTGTTGAGGTAGAACCTGACTGTACATCCCTGGGTGGCCTGAAATGTGAGCTTCTCCTGCCCCAGCCTGTCACGTGTTGGCAGGTGACACCGTATCCATCTTTTGGTTTTTATCAGTAATGCTAAAGGAATGTTTTGGGAATGTGTACACATAATGTGTGTGTGGGTGAATGTGCATGGCCTGTGTCCAGGCATGTGGAGGCCAGAGGTTGGCATCTACTGTTTTTATTAGTTGTTTTCTGCTTACATTTTTGTGACAGTGTCTATCATTGGGCCTGGCCTAGCTAGCCAGGAAGCCTCAGGGATCTTCCATTCAGGGATCTGAACCCTAGGTCTCATGCTTGAGCGTCAAGCCCTGTACTGACTGAGTCATCTCCCAAACTCGTAATGAAAACATTTTCATGAATAACACTATGTTTTGGTAGTCTACTGAAAACCCGTGGTCTGTACTGTCCTGAGCAGGGCGATCAGACTCAGTTCACCTCTCATGTTTACTGTTTGGTCCTCTCATGTTTACTGTTTGGTCTGTGTTTAAGATAATGGATTAATAGTTAGCTGCTACCTTTGTATATGTATTGAACTGCTCTGGTAACAAATTGTTATAAATTTAACACTTTAAAACAACACAAAGGATTGTGGGTTTAGTCTAATGTAGAGCCGTTACCCAGTAAGCATAGGGCTCTAGGTTCGACCCCTAAATCCAATACATAAAACAACCCACAGATTTATTTTCTGGTAGCTCTGTAAGTTGTCTGTTCATGTGAGGCTGTGTTGATTTCCCTGTTGTAGGCATCAAGGCTGAAATCAGTTCAAAACATGCATTTACTGTAATCTGGTAGCTCTGTTAAGAAAGGAAGCTGTTTTTATGAACAATACAGTTCTTGGTAATAGGACTGAACTATCTTTGCTTTCTGGCTATCTCTTAGTGCATTAGAATATCTTTAATTCTCATGTTGCCACCTTTCTTTAAGTCAGCGGCGCTCAACCTGTGGGTTGCAACCCCTTTGGAGCATGAGTGACCCTTTCATAGGAGTCGAATATCTGATATCGTGCATATCAGATATGTACATTACAATTCACAACAGTAGCAAAATTACAGCTATGAAGTAGCAATGAAATAATTTTATGGGCGGGGTCACCACAACATGAGGAGATGTTTTAAAGGGTCTCAGCGTTAGGAAGGTTGAGAACCACTGCTCTAAGTCAACTATAGTGCCTTGATCCTTCCCAGGCTTTGAATCTCTTGAATTCTGACATACCTGTTCTTGAGGGCTTCTTTGAATAGGATGGGCTAACTGTAACACTAGCTAGCATAGTCTTTCTATAGCGTTTTCTTAATTTTTCCATACATTTGTTTGAGAGGTGGTCTTATTTATCCCAGGCTCACCTTGAACTTGCTGCACAGGTAAGGGTGCTCTTGAACTTCTTATCCCTTTGCCTCCGTATTCTGAGTGCTAAGATTTTAGGCATGTGTATGCACTGCTGTGGCTCAAACCCTGGGCTTCGTGGTGCTAGACAGTTGTACTGCATCTCCGAGTCAAGTAGGCTCTCTGTCTAGTCTGTATTCTAGTCATGTCTGAGGTGTCCCTTTGCCATGTTTTAGGGTATTTTCTTAGATTCCAACAATCCAAGTATGGATATTTCTCATTTTCCCTGGCAGATTAATGCTGTTTCAAGGTGTAGACATCTAGCTAAGTTAGGTGAGAATGAGAAAGCTGGCTGGCTAATGTTCAGTAGGTTCACAGTCCTAATGTAATAATCTAAAATTTCTGCTTATTGAGTATTATGTTCTCAAAAGTTTTGGAATTTGGCTTACAGTGTCAGTGGATACCTGTAATAATCCCAACACTTGGGAGGCTGAGACAGGAGGATTGTAAGTTCAAGGCTAGCCTGTGGAATGAAGCAAGACTATGACAACAAAAAGTTTTATATATTTTATATATATATATATATATACATATATATATATATATTTTTTTTTTGGTTTTCTGAGACAGGGTTTCTCTGTGGCTTTGGAGCCTGTCCTGGAACTAGCTCTTGTAGACCAGGTCGGTCTCGAACTCACAGAGATCCACCTGCCTCTGCCTCCCGCGTGCTGGGATTAAAGGCGTGCGCCACCACCGCCCAGCGTATTTTATATTTTGGATTAGGGATGCTAAGCTAGTAATATCTGTGTTTAAATATTCCAACAAACAAACAACTCTTGATTCTTGAAACATTCTGGTCCCAAGCATTTTGGGTAATAGCTATTAAACTTGTATTTTTCTCCCTTACTCTTTCATCATTATCTTGGAAACATGCTGTCAAGTAGACAGAGGAGTGGTTATTGATCAATTAATAAAACTGGAGTGCCTATATCTGGTCGGTGGTAGTACATATATTTAATCCCAACACTCGGGAGGCAGAGGCAGGCAGATCTCTGTGAGTGCAAGGCCAGCCTGGTCTACAAGGTGAGTTCCAGGACAGGCTCCAAAGCTACAGAGAAACCCTGTCTCGAAAAACCAAAACAAACTAAACCAAAAAATTCTAGAATGCTTAGAGCTTTCGGTCAGCTCATTGCAAGACAGTCACAGTGATGTTTATTCTGCTCCTAGGGAAGAAAGCTCGCACATTTGACTTAGAGGCCATGTTTGAGCAAACTCGAAGGACAGCTGTGGAAAGAAGCCGGAAGACACTGGGTAAGAAGCACAGATATTTTCCCTTGTACTGGCTTAAATATTGTATAAACATACAACTATGTTGACAGTGATAAAGCTGAAAAAAACCTTGTTTTTATTTACAAGCACCCATCTTTAATCAGAGTTGTTAGATGACTGTAGCTGTTGGTTCCTTTTGAAGCAGAATTTAAAGTATTTTCCATTTGAAACATGACAAAATTTGTATTTTGCTTGGATAAAGAAGGTCTATATACCAGAATCTTAGAAAAGTATATTCTATGAGGGCTGGAGAGATGAATCAGTGTTTAAGAGGACTGGCTGCTCTTCCAGAGGACCTGGGTTCAATTGCCAGCACCCACCTATGTGGCCTCTGTGACTCCAGTCTCAGGGGATCTGATGCTCTCTTATGGTCTCTGTAGATAGTAGGCACCTGTGGTTCACAGACATAGATGCAGACTAAACCTCCATGCACAGAAGATTTAAATAACACAAAATGTGTTATCTGAGCACACAAGGATTCACTGTTATTATAATTTATTGGAAACAGAATAGCAGTTTCTTTCTTATTTCTCCTCCCGCCTCGGTCTGACTTTCGTTTCATTTTTTCTTTCCTGCTTACAGGAAGGCTGGGCCAGAGGTGGCTGTCACCATTGCTTGTTGACCCAGACAGTATAGAACATTGTGACATACACTGAATGTGGCTGCTGCTGTTGACTCCCTGCTTTAATGAGCTGTAGGAGATACCTATTTCCAGCCTGGCTTGATAGCAGGTGGTTGGAATTTCTAGGTACCACCTCTGGGTCTGCAGAGGACATTGGT
>PVIU01035327.1:0-10483 GCA_004026605.1 Ondatra zibethicus | reverse complement strand
ACAGGGTCAAAACTAGATTATAAACAAGATTTGTAACAGCACCTTAGTCTTATTACAATGTTTTCACTATATACTTGCTATGTGCTACCTTAATGTCAGTTCAATAAATCTATTATATGTTAAGACGACTGAAACTCAACATTTTCAAAATGTAGCTCACCGATACAATCTATGTTTTAGTGATTTTGGAATCCAAGCCCTGGCTGAATTTAAATGTGGAACTACCTACTTGTGAAACTAAGGACAGCCATGCCTAAATCTGATACCTTAAGTGTGTCCAGTATACCCCGATCCTTAAACGTCTGGTATAGCTTTTTGCGCAGTTCATCTTGACTCAACACATCACACTTGAGGGACGTGGCGGACTGGAAGAGAAAATGATGAGTTACCTAGCAGCAAAGACCTGGATTTCAGAAATCAGACCAGTGGCCTCCCGGAAAGCCCTTAGATGCTTAACAGAGCTCTGACGAACATTAAGAAGGGATTTCCTTTCTTAGAGACCCCTGGGAAGTGGCAGGTGGAACTACCTGAGCCATCGTTATCTGCTTCCTCCCGAGCTCGCCCCTCTACGGCCAAGCTCCGTGGTCAGGGCAGGCCGCGGGTGGAGAAGGAGCCCCTGACCTCCGAGACCAGTCTGTCTCTGGGGATCCGGAGGAACAAGGGAGTTGAGCACTCAGTCCTTTACTCAGGCACGCAGACGCACTTCCTCCCGCAGGTCATAAAGGGTGGGCGGGGCCGTGACCCAGGAGGGACTCTGGACCAGAGAAAGACGGAGACCAGAAGCGGCCGCTCAAAAGACACTTTTCACTGCTCCAAGCTAACGCCAACGCCGCTCTCTCCCTGTCAGCCGGCCTAACGTACCGGACAAACGTAACCGCCACGGGTTGGAACACTGTGACGCACGCGCGATCTCAGTGCGGACGCAGCCGCCACATCTCGCGAGAGCATTGGCCCCAGATCTCGCGTGAGTGACTTTGGGTTCCCCGGCTGAAAGTACCAAGCGCGGGTTTCCGAGGCGGGCGTTTCTGCTATTGGCGTCTCCCTACAGGTAGGATTTGGAGGGAAGTGGCAGGCGGGTGCTCCGGGTCCGCGAGGGACGTCCCAGACCCCGCGTAATGCGGATGTTGGTCTTGTGCCTCTATCCTGCCCTGACTCGGAACGTCACAGCCAGCCCCCGGGGCCGCTTAATTACAGTTCTCCCAGTAGACACAGCCCCGGTTTCCACGTGGAAACGACCTCCGCGCTCTTGGAGGCTTGGCGTTCTCGAGGTCAGTCAGTTAATCCAGTGTGTCTTTGCTGCAGTGCCACTGCAGTGGTCTGTTCCCATGAAATGCCCTCTCTCCGCACACACGTGTCTCCGGACTCCTGACAGATGCTCTCAGAAGCAAAAATCGCATCTTGTTGAGAACCACAGAGTTCAATTTTATAGGAAAAAAAAAAAGCCATTGTGTATGTGCTGTGAGAAAGATAAAGATGAGCTGAGTGCCCAGGATGCCTAGCTTAGATTATAAAGATCCGGTCATGGTGGTTCGTCTGTAATGCCAACACTGGGAAGACTGAGGCAGGAGTATTGCTTAAAGTTCGAGGTCAGTTTGGGCTATGATGTGCCTAAAGAAGAAAATGTAAATCTGGGACTGGGGAATGTAGCTCAGTTGGTTAAGTACTTGCTTATCATACACAGAGGCCTGGATTAAATTCCAGGCACTGCATTGAAAAACAAAAACCACAGTATTGGCGGAGGCAGAAGGATCAGAAGTTTAAGATTATCCTTCACTACATAGAGAGTTGGACACCGGCCTGGCATAAATGAGGCCCTATATCAAAAAAGAAAAGAAATAAGTCTAATTGGAAAGAAAAGAAACCAGAGTACCCAGGAGCAAGAGTGAAAAACATTGCAGCCAGTGAACTAAATGAAGACTAAGAAGTCTTGTGGACTGGATAGTTTAACAAGAAAGCTGATTGCAGGTGGAAGTGATTGAGGACATCTCTATGGGGAAAGTGTGATTTTTTTTTCAGTGCTTTGACTGGTAGCATTTGGTGAACAAAAAAAGATGAGCATCACAGGAAGGGGGGAATAGGCAGAGGACTAATGCCAGGGCTCACTTGGGGCCCTAGAGATTCTAGCCTGGCTCTGAGTTATGTGCTGGGGATGTTAGGTAGCTAAGGTCTATGAAGATGCAATGGGTCATTGTTAAAGCTAACAGCACAGAGGACTACAATGAGTTTTGATGTATAGCTGTAAAATAAATAAATAAAAGTTGAGGGTGGCAAGAATAGTTAGCAGGCTTTATTGGAGTTGCACAAGCTTTGTTTTTTTTTGTTTTGTTTTTTCAGCTTTTTGTTTGTTTTGGATAATTAAAGAAGAGTGTAAAGGATGAATTAAGGATGCACACAACAGAATTAGGGACAGCATTTAAGCGTGAAGAAGAATCTTGAGTGGATACAGTCAAAGTGAGTTTGAAGTAAGTAGACTGGCCCACTCCAGCAGAGGTGAACAATAGGATTGAGGAGCGACATAGGGAACAATGTAGAAGGACCCATGTTGATTACGTAGCTGAGAGGCATTAAAGCTTTTGAGTAGAATAGTGAAAAATGTTCTAAAATGATGCTGATGTGTTACGAACACTCTTTTAAAAGAGCATCCGTGCCCAAAGATATTTGAACTCTTCACCCTGTCTTTGATCCCCAAATTAAAAAGAAGTAGATTTAGTGGTCTCTCAAAGTCAACATGAACTCACTTCGGAATGAGGGCATCGCTTCTGGCTTTATAGGGACATTTTCCCATTGGAGATCTGTCAGTAGTGTTCATATAGCTCCTCATTTGCCTGCCCCAGGCATGTTCCATGCGATACCAGTTCAGTTTTACAGCCCTTAGTAATTTGTGGAACAAATGAAACTACTGCTGTCAGGAGCCCAGGGAAGTTTCTAGAGGTTCCTCCAGAGACTGTCGAGAGATTTGCTATAAAAATGGATGGCTTTGAACTGGGGTGTGTGAGTTTTATCTGTATTACCTGTAACTTAAAATGCTTAACTTGGAAAGGATTTCTAAGTTCATCCTCCCGCTTGCACTGGTGGTCTAACACCATCATGGATTTTAGCGTCCTACTAACTTCAGATGACAGCTCTGGGTTTGTCCCCTAGAGCCATTTAGAATAAGCCTGTCAAGTCCAGAGTTAGCAAATGTTTGGCCTCATGTACATTCTGTACTCCCCTAAACCCATAGCTGACATGAATAATTCATCACAGTAATTCACTGCTGACCACACTGTTTCTCAGCACCAACTCCTGGCAGTCATACCATCTGATTAGGTTTCTGCCCCCATCCTAACCCCTCACTTTGAAACAGGGTCTCTCTGTGTAGTCCTTCCTGGCTGTCCTCAGTCTCATGTGTATGCTGTGTTGGCTTAAACTCATAGAGCTCGACCTGTGTCCTCCATCTCATAGAGCTCGACCTGTGTCCTCCATCTCCCAAGTGCTAGGATAAAAGATATATGCCACCACACCCAGAAGTGGAAATCTCTTTTATTCCTTAATTACCTGCTAATAAGCTCATAATAGCTGTCGTGTATTTGAATGTGTTAAGTTACCTTGAAGTTACTGAATAAGTGCCACGCATGATAGGTCAGGCCTACCATCTGAGCACTCAGGACACTGAAGCAAGAGGATCATGAGTTCAGAGCCAACCTGGGCCACAATAAAATCCTGTCTCCAAAATTAAAAGTAAAATAAAACCTTATTGGTCCAAATGCCTATGTAGACTAGGTTAAGGTCAGTCTCGAAATCTCCCTGAAGACATTGTACCATAAATTGTCATAGACACTCAGTGTTCCTGGGTATTAATGCTAAGTCATCTGTAAGTCACCCCTTATTCAGCAAATAATGAGTGCTTGGTGGCCCTTTGGCACTGTTGTAACCCTGGGGATACCATAGAGAATAAGAACAGTGTGTCTGTTCTCATTGAGGGTGCCTTTCTTATCACCCAGGCTATAGGTCTCCAGTGCATTCCCAGCAACCACATGGTAGCTTACAATAAATGCCAGAACACTGTATACATAATAAATAAATAAATCTTTTTTTAAAAAAAGAAAAGGAGTAGACACATACATTGGTCAACACAGATACTTTTAAGCACAGCTGTTACTTTGTGTTTGCTTGTTTGTTAGTTCTTGTTTTGAGATAAAAATCTCACTAGTTAATCCAGGCTGGCCTTAGCCACAGTGGCCCTCCTGCTCCAGCTTCCCAAGTGCTGGGGAAACCAGCTCGAGACAGCTTGTATTGTTTTATATGTTGGAACTCTAAATAGTAGTACTTGTTTTGTCAGTTGAGGAGGTTTTATAAACTTTAGAATAGTTGATCTAAAGTTGAGCTATTCTGTATTAGAAGTGCTAGCCCCACACAGATACTTAGTTCAAACCAATAAATTAAAAATTCAGTTCTGCAGTTACATTAGCTACATTTCAAATGCTTACTGGCTTCCATATTAGACTATATGGTTGTACAGCATTTTTACCTTGGCAGAAAGTTCATTAGTGTGGGCAACAAAGGTGTGTGTCACCTTTGCCCAGTGACACCTTTATCCAGTGCGAGGTAAGCCTGAGAATAGTTGCTAAAAGGTTGTAGGTGAGTCTGGATGCTGCATGCTTTCTCTTATATATAGGATCTAGGTTGAATAACATTTGCACATGAAAGTAGAAGTGGGGACTATTTGAGAGAGCATATTAGTAAGAAGGAAGCAATGAGAGGATGGTGAGGAAGTGGGGATGATTGAAGTGCATTGTGCACGCATGAGGATGTCCTAGGAAAGCCGTTGTTTTGTGCAGTTAATACATTCTAAGGGAAAGAAGGTCCATCTCACTGCCCAGCTGGATAAGTTGTAAGAGAACCCTCATGTCTGTATTTTGGTTCCTATTTTTATCTCATGATATCCTTAGACACTATGCTTCTTTAGCATCTGCACATCCCATAAAGGACCAAGTATGGGGCATGATGTGGGTTATCTTTCTTGTGCATGCACTTCCTTCTGCTGCCTGCAGGCCCCGTCCTATGCTGTTGCTGCTTAAAAATATGTGTGCTGAGCAAAGCAAATCTTTCACTTGACCGACTGCAGACCTGCAGACTTGCAGCCTATTCTAGCAAGAATTCAGGCTATCATTGTTTACTTGGTTCAAATTCCAAGTTCTCTTTCCTTTTCTTTTCTCTGCAACTACTACCAAGTATCCCTAGCTTTGCATAGCTTTTCTGTCAGACCTGCTTATCTTTGTTACCCACTTTTATTTTTGGACCCTTTTCTTATCTTTCTTCTAAAACAAGCAGCTTTTTCTGGAAAGGACTAAATACTTTTGGCTGTGTGTGCTAGGTAGTCTCTGTTGCTGATGTTCAGCTCTTCCATTGAAGGGCAAAAGCAGTTTTTAGACCATAGTAAAAGGAATGCATGAGATTAAATTTTGGCCTGCAATATGCAGGTGTAGGCCCCTGTCCCAGATAATGTTCTAAATCTTAATTGTGTCCAAAGAGTCTCTTTGTTTGTCTCCCACAATTGTAGCTTTCCATTTTAAACTAAATGTACTAACTTTGACTTGCTTTTTCCTTCGTTAGGAGACACGTTGCAGATTTCTCTGGATTTCATTGATTTTTTTTTTTCTGTGTGAATCAGCAAAAGACCCAGAGATTCTTGGTGAGCGGTGATCTCTCATGTCCTCAGGTATCCAGGAGGCTGATTAGACACTGACTAGGGGTTGACTAGATCCCCACCCCACGTTGAGGACTTACTGGTTGTCACATCCCAGTGTTGACAGATATTCTTCCATGTTATTCTAGATAACACTTACCAAGCACTCATTGTTAGCCAAACATCTTCCTTTAGAATTTCATGCTTAACATGTGTTGGGCAATGTAGGAAGCTTCCTACAAGCATCAGTAAAGTAGCTCCAGTGTTACCACTGTTGTATAGATGAGGCAACAGACGGAGATTAAGCTGGCGCCTGTGGTCACATTGAAAGTAAGAGTCAGAGCCTGGCTTTTTATAAATCCAAAGCCCATGTACTGAAAGTACAAATGTACTAAGATCCACCCATCTACCAACCCAGCTTTCTGATAATTTCTGTTGAAAGCCATGCAATAGAGCTGGTGCAGTCATTTGCCACCAAACCTGACAACCTGAGTTTGATCCCTGGGACTTGTGGAGAGAGATGACTGACTCCTACACACATGCAAGTCATGGCACGTGTGCACACCCATACACACACACAATAAATAAATGTAAAATTTTTTATGTAAAACCATGGAATATTTGGTTTCTGCCCACCCTACCTCAGTTTCTCTTAGTTTTGTTTGTTTTTGTTTTGAGATAGTCTCTCTCGTTATGTAGCTCTGGCTGTCCTGGAACTTGCTATAAAGACCAGCCTGGCCTGGAAATCACAGAGATCTACCTGCCCCTGCTTACTGAGTGCTGGAACTGAAAAGGCTTGTCTACCATACCCAGTAAACTGTTTCTTAAATTAGTGTATGAAGAGACACATAGGCCCTTACCATTTCAGAGACTTTAATTTGTAGCATACATCCTTCTGATAGAAAGAAGACAAATACACTGTATAATTTGTGAATAGATGGTATATTATCTCTTCTATATAAAAATGGTCTGTGGTATAGCTGGGTTTTAGCTTCCTCTGAGGGGTACCTCCTGAACATTTCTGAGGCAGCTAATTATTTCCTTTGCCTTTTCTACTTTTTATTGTACTTAGCTAATCAACAACCTTTATTAGTGTTTCCAGGTGTTAATATTAACATTAACCAGTATAGTACAACTTAAGCTCAACATACTCCATCAGATACAAAGACCCTTGAGTTGAATATTTCAAAATTTTTCAATCATGAGAATACTTATGATATACTACAGGTTTTCTATTTTCCTTCAGAAGATATAGTACATAGTACATTGGGTTCTAAAGGACACATCACAGATATTTAATGTGTAGAAAATCATGTGCCTATGCTATATACCAGAAAGCAGACCATGTTGTCAAATTTAAGTAAGAAAACTTTTTTTTATAAAAAAAAAAAGTAAGCTGGGCGGTGATGGTGCACACCTTTAATCCTAGCACTCAGGAGGCAGAGGCAAGCAGATCTCTGTGAATTTAAGGCCAGCCTGGCCTACAAAGTGAGTTCCAGGACAGCCAGAGCTGTTACATAGACAAACCCTGCCTCAGAAAAAAAAGAAAACTAGAACTCTGTACTTTATGTTAATCGTTTTAGGTCTCGGTATTGAGAACTAAAAATATTATTTAATTTGATTAGGAACTTTTTATATTGAAGACAATGTCTGGAAGCTTCTACTTTGTAATTGTTGGCCACCATGATAATCCAGTTTTTGAAATGGAATTTTTGCCACCTGGGAAAGCAGAATCCAAAGTACGTATGTAATCTAAATTTCATGAGAATTTTTATGTTGTTTATAATGGTATGAAATAATAGTGTTTGAGAACTGAAATAGATCTAGAGAGATGAAGCCACTGAGATACAGCAACAATTAAATAAGGTTTTCTCTGGAGTCCCACAGACTATTAGAAACCAGCTAGGGAAGGAATATCACCTACTATGAAATGCTTCTTAAGCATAAGGAAATGTACCCCACCTGTTGGTGACCTGGAACAATTTTGTTGCCTCAAAATGCCACAGTAGTCCATTCCGTTTCAGTAAATCATATTTTTGAGCAGAACAGACATAGATCAATTTACACCTGAGGATTGAAAAAACCTGACTCCCATATGCTGTCCTTCCATCATTGAGATAATAGCACTTCTTATCAGTGACTTCTGCAGCACTGCTTACATTGTCCCCGTCCTACTGGTACCCAGGCTATATCAGAAAACTCTAAAAGCAACAGCAGGGATGACACTTTCTTGTGGGAATGGTTCCAGAGGAACAAACTTGGCTCAAGAACATGATGCCCACCATTCAGAGTAAGCCAAGGAGTTGGTTTTTTAAAGTGTATGTAATGTACAATCTTAAGTAGGAGATACTTTTCAACTATTCAAATTGTGCCAACAAAATACCCGAGAAATTTGTTTGTGGTATTTTCTGCCAGTTATTGGTCCTATGTTATCTCAAAGCTTTGTTTTTAGGAAAATACTTAAGCTTTGTTTTGAGGCAGCGGCAGCAATTGCTCTGTGCCAGTTGCCACTTATATCTAGTTTCTGTGTGCTCCAGAGACTATTGGGTAGCAGCACATGAAAACACTTTCTTACTTGACTTGGTCTTAGCACTTTCTTTGGCTACCATCACTTTCTTTTTTTTTTTTTTTTTGACAACCTGAGGTTTGAATATCACTTTCTTCTTAAAGCATCTCCAACTGGCCTCCAATTAATGGATGATTCTCTGTCCTCAACCTCCTTCATGCTGAGATTACAGATATAAGCCATCACACACAGCAAAACTTCTTCCGAGGACATCAAGAACACTGGACTAGAGGCCCACTCTACTGCAGAATGACCTCATTTTAACTAACCACATCTGCAGTGACCCTCTTTCTAAGTAAGGTCACATTCTGAGGACCATATGAGTTTCCTCAAGGAGAGACTAGCAATGGTTCTCAGCCTTCCTAACACTGCCACCCTTTAATACAGCTCCTCAAGTTGTGCTGACCCCAACCATAAAACTATTTCATTGCTACATAATAACTTTCATTTTGCTACTAATATGAGTCATAATGTAAATATCTGATATGCAGATGATCTTAGAAGATCCCTGTGAAGGGGTTGTTCAGGTTGAGAACTGCTGCTCTATATTATATAGAGTCTATTTCACAGCAGGTAATGTTTTTGAGAAAAGCACTGTAAAATAGAATTCTATAGGAGTAAGACTACATCCAGGTTGTGAATGTTCTTTACATTATAGTGAGTTATTCCTACCTTCTTTTCAGTTAGGCCATTTTGCCCACGAAGAGAACACTCCTGGTTGTGATAGGATTGTTTCTGCTGTTAACAGATGACAATTCACAGCTAAGGCTGAGTATGACCTTCCCCCATCCCAATTCCCCAAACCATGTAAGCTCTTGTTCTGCAAGAGGCCTATCAAAGGTATTCACAACTGTCTCTGCTGTTTCTGCTCAGGAAGCCTGGCTCTCCCTGTTGCCTCCAGTCCTCGAGGCCCCATATGCATGGCATCCCTTTGCAGCTTTCCTTGACATCCGTTTTGATCTAGGAAAAGTACCCTCTTTGATCCACATCTGCATACACTCACTTTGTGTGTTTCTCTTCTAATAAGATATGGGCTTCTGGAAAGTAGGCTCTGCCTTATTTCCCCCCTAAAAGTAGTAGTCTCTTTACATATGATTAATTAGTTATAGAATTTGGTAATTGCCTTCTCCCAGCATTCAAAATATTATGTTTGAAGACTTTATTAATTGGTTATTCCTGTTATGAGTGATAGATATCAAGACTATAAAAACATAATTCTTCTTGGTCTGGAGAGATGGCTCAGAGGTTAGGAGCACTGACTGCTCTTCCAGAGGACCTGAGTTCAATTCCCAGCAACCATATGGTGGCTCACAGGTATCTGTAATGAGATCTGGTGCCCTCTTCTGGTATGCAAGCATATATAGAAGGAATGTTGTATACATAATAAATAAATATTTAAAAAAAAACATAATTCTTGGGGGCTGGAGAGATGGCTCAGTGGTTAAGAGCACTGGCTGCTCTTCCAGAGGTCCTGAGTTCTATTCCCAGCAACCACATGGTGGCTCAGAACCATCTATAATGATATCTGGCACCCTCTTCTGGTGTGCGGGCATACATGGAGGCAGAATGTTGTATACATAATCAATAAATAAATCTTTAAAAAAAACATAATTCTTTATATCTCATGATACCAATATATGTGGTAAGTGCTAAGACTCCTCCCCTAAGAAAAATATGTGTGTGCAGAATGAAAACCAGGCATTACACCTGTACTCCTAGCACCTGGGAGGCTGAGGCAGGTTCAGAAGCTCCAGGCCATTCTAGACTACATAGTAAGGCCATATCTAAAACAAGGGAAAACACACATGATACACACAGATTGACAGAATTTCAGAATGAATTGTCTGTGGTACCAATGCCATATGGAAATGTACATCTTTCTCCATTCTCTGTCATTTAGGATGATCACCGTCATCTGAACCAGTTTATAGCCCATGCTGCTCTTGACCTTGTGGATGAAAACATGTGGCTTTCTAATAATATGTACTTAAAAACTGTGGACAAATTCAATGAGTGGTTCGTATCGGCATTTGTCACTGCAGGACATATCCTTTCCTTATGTTGTAGTTTGCTTTCTGTTGCTCTTATAAACATTATGATCAAAACCAACTTCAAGAGGAAAGAGTTTATTTAGCTTGTATTTCTCAAATTACACTCCATTGTCGAGGGAAGTCTGGGCAGGAACTGAAGCAGAGACCATAGAAGAATACCAAATGCTGGGCTTGCTTAGGCTTATATTCATCTACCTT
>PVIU01035326.1:0-10449 GCA_004026605.1 Ondatra zibethicus | reverse complement strand
CCAGAGCAGCCCTGGCCATATGAAAAGGCCACCTATCAATACTCCAGTAATCACATTAGATGAAGTCCTATACAACACCCAGCAGAAAGTCCTATCCAGCTTTCTGTCACACAGGAGAGATATTTTGGACTTATAACTCACAAAGCTTAAAAATACTTCCACAACTTAAATATAAATAAATATATATTTAAATATATATGTATATATGTGCACAGAACTTGGGAGAAGTTGGAGGTAGGAAAGGTATAGGAGAATTTATGTAATTACATTTTAATTTCAATTTTAAAATATTATATACACATTTATCAGAATGGTAGATTACAGTTAAGAAATATCCAGTTGATTGACCAGACACTCTGAAAATCAGTGTGGAGAACCCTGAGAGAGCTAAGAAAAAATCTAACCTATAACCCATACTACTACTTGAAATTTTCCCAACTTCACATTACTCCAGAGATACTTGCTCAGCAAAATTCCATTCCACTCTATTCACAATAGCTATAAAATCAAAACAATTCTTTCAGCTAATGAATGGATGATGAAAACATGGTTAATATATACTATGGAATACTATAGAAATTTAAAGAATAAAATACAGTAAAATTTCAGGCAAATAGATGAAATTATAAAATATTGTGATTGATGAGTGACATAATCCAGACCTAGAAAAACAAATTTGTGTGTTATTTCCTCTCTGATGCTCCTAACTCCAATTTCAGATATAGTTAATTGGAGTAATTGTAAAAGTCAGGAAAGTAAACTTAACCATGGAAGACAAGAGAAAGAAATAGAGAAGACAATAGCAGGTTCCCCGGGGATTTGAAATGGAAAATGGGAAAAGCAGGAGGTGCTTTAATTAGGGAAGGGAAAAGAATACAAAAAAAGGAAGGAGGAGGGAAAAATAAAAATAGGGATATTTGAAAAAGTTAAAATGACTCAAGTAATTATATATCTATCTAAAATTGCATGTAACATATAGTTTGAATATATATGAAAATTTATAAAATATATAATTATAAAATTTTATATTTAAAATTTTATTTTAAAAATAAATATATATGTAAAATATATATTTAAAATAAATTTTCACATCTGTGCTGATCATGCTTAACCCAAGACATTAGACTAACAAAAACTCCAATACCAATGATGAGAAATCCCTTTGGAGCTGTTGATAAGAGGAATCTAAGAGGCTCCTGGAATAATATAGGCTACTGCTGTTGTCCTTGATTACCTTCCAAAGGATGAAAGTTGCGGAAGGGGCTATGTACTTTGGTAACAGGACCTGGAAGGTTAGAGTTAGATAAGACCTGAAAGTCTGTCTCTGAGAACTACCTTTTATGGTCCCAGTGGGTGCTGGGCAAGCTTCTGAGAAAGGGAAGCAACCAATAGTCATACTAAGCTTAGTATTCTTTTTTTGAATAGTTTTTTTTAATTTTTTACTTAGCATATATATGTGTTGATATATGCAAATGTACATAGGTGCCCCTGGAGGCCAGAGAGGATATCTGACTCCCTGGATTTAAAGTTAGAGGCAATTCTGAGCAGCTTGCCATGGATACTAGAGTGCTCTTAACCACAGAGTCATTTACCTGGACTCCCCTAATAAATTAATGGTAAAAGCTATTTGGTTCAAAATATGAAAAATTTTCAATTTAATCCACCATATAAATAAACCATATAAATAAAGAAAAATATATGATCATCTCACTAGATGTTGACAAAGCCTTTGACAACCCCCAACACCCTTTCATGATAAAGGTCTTAGAGAGATCAAGGATACAAGGAACATATCTAAACATAAAAGCAATAAAGCAAGCCGATGGCCAACATCAAATTAAGTGAATTCCATTTACTTTGATGTCCATTTAAATGGACCCAAGTTTATTCCACCAAAATCAGGACCAAGACAAGGCTTTAAACTCTCTTCATATCAATATAGTACTCAAAATTCTAGCTAGAGCAATAAGACAACAAAATATCAAGGAGATACAAATTGGAAAGGAAAAAGTCAAACTTTCATTATTTGCAGATGATATGATAGTATACATAAGTGACCCCAAAAATTCTACCAGGGAACTTGAACAACTGATAAACACCTTCAGTAATAGGGCAGGATACAAGATCAACTCAAAAAATTCAGCAGTCCTCCTAAATACAAATGTTAAAAGAACTGAGAAAGAAATCAGGAAAACAGCATCCTTCACAATAGCCACAAATAATATAAAATATCTTGGGGTACCTTTAAAGTAAAAGACCTGTATGAAAAGAACTTTCAGTCATTGAAGAAAGAAATTGAAGAAGATATCAGAAAAAAATGGAAATATCTCCCATGCTCTTGGATAGGAAGAATCAACATAATAAAAACAACAATCCTACCAAAAGCAATCTACAGATTCAATGCATTTCCCAACAAAGTTCCAACACAATTCTTCACAGACATGAAAAGAACAATACTCAACTTCATATGGAAAAACCCAGGATAACTAAATCAATCCTGTATAAGAAAGGAACCTCTGGAGGCATCACAATCCCTGACTTCAAGCTCTACTTTAGAGCTAAAGTAATGAGAACAGCTTGATATTGGTGTAAAAATAGACAGGTGGACAAATGAAATTGAACTGAAAACCCGGGTATTAATCAACACACTTATGAATACATGAGTTTTGATAAAGAAGCTAAAATTCTACAATGGAAAAAAATGAAAGCATCTTCAGCAAATGGTGCTGGCATAACTGGATGCTGACATGTAGAAGCATGTATATAGAACAATATCAATCCCCATGCACAAAACTCAAGTACAAATGAATCAAAAACTTCAATGTAAATCCAACCACACTAAACCTCACTGAAGAGAATGTGGGAAGTATCCTAGAACTCATGAACACAGAAGACCAATTCCTAAATATATCACAAGTAGCATAGATATTGAGGGCAACAATTAATAAATGGGACCTCCTGAAACTGAGAAGCTTCTGTAAGGCAAAAGACACAGTCAATAAGACAAAATGGCCACCTACAGAATGGATCTTCACTAACCCCACATTGGGAAGAGGACTGATCTCCAAAACATATAAAGAACTCAAGAAACTAGACACCAAAATACCAAATAATACAATTAAAGATGGGGTACAGAACTAAACAGAGAATTCTCAACAGAAGAATTGCAAGTAAGTAAGTAGAAAGTTGAAATTTTTGTTTTTATTTTAATTATTATTTTAAAAAATGCATCATTATAGATAAACTTTGGCCTGGTGTCCACTTAGAGGATTAACAGTTTAATTATTGAAGATAGGCTTTGTGATACTCTGTAGATAAAGAAAAAGGCATACATAGACACTTTGCTGTGGTATTTATACTGAAAGATGTACAAATGCATGGAAAATTGCACCCAGATTGTGCCCACAGTACCTACAAGCAGCAGTGCAGCCCTCCCATACTTGATGAATGAATGTATTGCTGTACTCGGATGTAAATGTCTCAATATCTCTAGTTTTCCTTTTCAGTGTTTGTAATTTGTATCATTGACAGGATATTCTTGGAGTACAAGGGTCGTCACTGTGTTTCCAAAGTCATTTAATGTGATATGCAGATTTTTGTAAGTGATATTTAGATAATTCTAATTCTAATTCTAAGTATATTCAATAACTTATTAAAATGTTTTACATTGGAAAAAAAGAATTGCAAATATCTGAAAGACACTTAACCAATTGCTCAACATCCTTAGCCATCAGGGAAAGGCAAATCAAAACAAATCCAAGATACCATCTTATGCCTGTCAGAATGACTAAAATCAAAAACGCCAATGATAACTTACGCTGGAGAGGCTTCAGAGTAAGGCGAACACTCTTCCATTGCTGGTGGGAGTGCAAATTTGTACAGTCACTTTGGAAAAGGAGTATGGTGATTTCTCAGACAATTTGGAATCAGTCACTTCAAGAACCAGCAATTCCACACTTGGTTATATACCCAAAAGGTACAGTCTCATACCACAAGGACATTTGCACAACTGTGTTCATAGCAGCATTATTTATAATAGCCAGAATCTGAAAACAACCTAGGTACCCTCCAGCAGAAGAATGGATAAAGAGAATGTGGTACATTTGCACAATGGAGTACTACTCAGCAGTATAAAACAATGACATTTTGAAATTTGCAGGCCAATGGATGGAATTAGAAAAAAATATCCTGAGTGAGGTAACCCAGACCCAGAAAGACAAACATGGTATGTATTCCTCATAAGTGTATATTAGACATAAAGCAAAGGATAATCACCTATAATCTAAGACTCCAGAGAAGCTAGGTAACAATGAGAACCCTAAGAAAGATACACATGAATCCCTCTGGGAAGGGGAATTAAACAAGATCTAAGAAAATTGGGAGTGTGTGGAAGGAGTGTCGAGGACCAGCTTTGACAAGGATGCTACTTACCATAGTAGGAGTATGAGGATTAGAAAAGTTAGTAAAGAGCAGGAAAATACAAGTGAAAATAATAAAACAGGAAACAGGATAGAACCAGGAGGGAGTTCCAGTGAATACTTAAATCTGCTTTCATTTAATTTTCCAAACCCTTTTATATCCCAATACAACAGAGGGAAGAAGACAAATGACTGCTTTAACATGATACAAATGACAACTACAACAGTTACTTGCTTCAATACTTGAGACATCAAGTCATTAATTCCTAAGAAAGCATTCTGTTGTTTAGGCAGTGAACTCACCTTAGACCAAATATCCTGAAGGCAGCCACTACCTAAGTCAAACCTCTTAATTCAAAAGAAGGAGCAAAATTTCCTGATCTTTGGTCAGGGTGGAGTGGATCTACCTGTATGAGCCATCATAATGTCCAAAACTCCTAGTAACCACACCCTAAATCAGGGTGTGTAGCCAAACTTGTTGTCCACAACTTCAATAAGCTAAAACTCTCTGACCTTCAGACAATGTGGAAATAGGCTCACATTTTTGGGCCTTCACAGGGCAGAAAGGACAGTAAGGGAGGGGGAGGGGAGAAGGGGAGGAAGGAAGAGAACATGAAGGAACTAGATGTTTGCGATGGGGGAAGGAGAGAGAGGGAGAGCAAGGAAAGAGATATCTTGATTGAGGGAGCCATTATGGGGCTATCCAGAAACCTGGCACTAGGGAAGTTCTCGGGAATCCACAAGAATGACCCCAGCTAAGACCCTAACCAATAGTGGAGAGAGTACCTGAACTGGCCCTCTCCTTGTAATCAGATTGATGACTATTTTAATTGTCATCATTTACCCTTCATCCAACAACTGATGGAAGCAGATGCAAAAATCCACAACTAAACACTGGGCCTAGCTTCCGGAGACCAATCCAAAAGTGGGAGGAACGATAATATGAGCAAAGGGGTCATGACCATAATCGAGACACCAACAGAAATAGCTGACCTGAGCTAGTGAGAGCTCACTGACTCTGGACTGATATTGGGGGAACCTGCCTAGGACAAAACAAGGTCCACAGAATGTGGGTAATAATTCTGTGGCTTGGACAGTCTGTGGGGTCACTGGTGGGGACCAGTATTTATCCCTAGTGCTTGAACTGGCATTTTGGGGCTCACTCTTTTGAGAGGGGTACCTTGCTTAGCCTAGACATAGAGGGGAGGGCCCTGGTCCTGCCTCAAAGTGATGTGCCAGACTTTTTTGACTCCCCTTGGGAAGCCTTACCCTCTTTGGAGGAGTAGAAGGGGCCCTGCGGTAGGGGGAAGTTGAAGAAGCAAGAGAAGGAGAGGGAGTAAGAACTGGGATAGGTATGTAAAATGAGAAAAAAACATGCTTTTAAAAATTTAATTTAATAATAAAAAAGAAAAACAGTGTATAAGTAGAACTTCTAATATAAGTTATAATCTAATCATCAAATTCTTGTAAATTCATATATTGCCTTATTCTGACCTAATGTAACTTTTCACCCATTGGTCAGCCTCTGTTCATCTTCTATGATATTTACTATGTTCTGTAACCATTTACTCTGAATTTCTATGAGATCAAACTTTTAAGATTGTCCATGTGAGCTCATTCAATTCAGTATTTGTTCATTGAGCCTGCCTTATTTCACTTAACACAAGATTCTACAATCCCAGCCATGTCGTTGCAGTTGAGAGTATTATTTTGTTTTCATATGTGTCTATCAGTCTATGTTTGTCAATAATATTTTCTTTATCAGTTTAATAGTTTTGGAACAGCCTTCATTCCTCGAATGTTAGTAGTGCTACAATAAGCATGGAAATACACACAAATTTCATCTCCTTTGAATATATACTTATACAGTAGTCATAATTTCAACGTTTTCTAGGAGCCACCATACTGTTTTCAATAGATAAGCACAGTAACATTGGCTCCATCAATATTACGGTGCTTATTACAATACTGGAATTCCCATTAGTTACAAATAAAGAGTGATAATTAAATATAAATGTTTTCTTATTTGAATACAAAAGAGGACATTGTAGAGATGAAGAGAAATGACTGCTAGATCCTGCCTCTGCCTTGTTTTGTCCCTTTCACCAAACACAAGCCACAGTCTGCCAGGAAACTGAAGGCTGTTGGAAGTAACTGGCACTGTGGATGCTGATATATTCTGTACAGTGCCAGAGCAGTCTCTTGGCTATGCCCACAGCAGTGTTGCCTAAACAGAGGATCTTCTGTTTTAAGGCTGAGTATGGCAGTGATTCCAGTCTTTCGTGTTCTTTTGCCATTTAAATCAGTAGAAAACATTTCCATATCTTGCTTTGTAAAGTAGTTTGAAGAGAAATGATACCTATACATATAACCTATAAGAGTTAATCAGTCCTTGAAACAATTAGGTAAATTGACAAAGTTATTTTTCATTTTGTAATTTGGGATGTCACTGTGTTTGGTTTCTTGCTAAAAGGCTCATTGTTTTCATTAATGCCATCACTCTTTGGGGCCTTACTTCTCAATGCTATTTAGAGCACTAATGTGCCATGTGCTAAAATCATAGCCCTGGGTACTCAGAAGCACAAAGCAGAAGTAACAGGCTGAATCAGTACTGATCTTGGAAAACACAGTCTGCTGAGACAGAAGTCTAAAAGAAAAAATTGGCAAGAGTAATGAAATTAGCTTCATGGAGAATGCCTCGGTGGGAACACCACCAAGGAAACAGTTGAGATAGAAGGTGAGTGATGACAGAGTCCACTTTTCCAATGTGGCATTGTAGAGGCATTTTGGTATTTGCCTCTCGAGACTGCTTTAAATGAAGAGTGCCTAGATGTGGAAGGATGTGTCCTTTGCCTTTGGAGAGCTTTTCAACTGTTAAACTGAATTGTTAACCAAGTAAGTTTTTTCCTTGACACTGCTAATATATACCAAATTACATATTTTTTTTCTTACAGACAAAATAAGTACTTACATTATGCAACTTTTCCTTGCCTCAATTAAACCTTTTCATATGTAGCTGGCTCATATTTGCTAAAGCTTCATCTATATTTACTAATAGAAGCAATTCAGTGTCTGCTATATCTAATTTAAATCTAATCTCAATTCAAATATTCTGAAAAAGAATTTCAGGCAATTTCAAATAAAGTAACTTTAGCATAGAGGAGGCACCACTAACCAAGTTATTCATAATATTAATACACTTTTAACTAGGTTCAAATTTGTCTCCTAAATTTCCAAAGAAATTGGACAAAACAGAAGACTTAAGAGAAAGCATAATCTAATATTATGGAAGAGTTATATTTTTAACAATACAAGTAAACTTCTGTCACTTATAAAATGTTCAATGCTGTCAGTCATATGAGGCGGTGGGTGACGAATGGGTATGTGCTAGTCTTACTTAGTTATTGCTGTGAAGAGACATGTTGGCCATGCCAATTTATAAAAGAAAGTATTTAATTCAAGACTTCCTTATGGTTTCAGAAGGTAAATACATGCTCGTCATGCTTGAGTCATGGAAACAACCATGCAGGCATGGAGCTGGAATGGTAGCTGAGAGTAAACATATAATCCACAAGTTGGAGACAAAGACATAAGGAATCTGGTATTGACATAGACTTTTGAAGCTTCAAAGTTGACACCCAGTGACATGCATTGTCCAAGAAGGTCATACCTCACAATCCTTCCTAAAAGAGATCCACAAAACATGGATCAAATATGTAAAAATGTGGGTCTATGCAGGACATTTTTATTTACATCACCCTAGGGTGGTATTTTTATCATCTGATAATAATGAGTGTGGGAATTTTATGTTCATATAGAAGATATTCTGGGAGAGTTGCAATGATTTGAATTTGCCTTCAGAGAAATTGTATTTCTACCTATAAATTTTTGCTTATCTACACTTGGTCAAGGGTTGTGGGCTATGACAAGGTAGGTGGTGTTCTTTATCATTGGAAATGTATCATGACCAGGAATGTATACAGAACAAATCCTACTAGTGATAGTTTTATGTCAGCTTGAATTAAGTTATAGTCATTTGGGAAGAGGGAGCCTCAACTAAGAAAATATGTCCATAAGTTGACCTGTAGGCAAGCCTGTAGGATATTTCTTTCATCACTAACTAAATTCCTGGTTGGATTTAGAATTTAACTTACCATTTTGAAAAACAGCTCTTTTGTAGATGATTTAAGTAACAAAAGATCTTTACCCAATCTCTTTCCAGTTGAATCATTTTCTTTGAAGCAGGAATGCTTAGTATTTTTTTCATTACTCTTCAGGCTGCATAAGAAAGAATTAGATACAAGAATAATGATGAATAAATAGTTGGTGATTTTATTACAACAAGGAGAGAAGACTGAAACTTTTCACTATTTCTTCACTGACATGTAGACTTCATCATTACTCTTCAGTTGATTATACTGTTAGCACCAATTAGACAGTGAAATAAAATCTCTGGCTACGGCAGCTCTTCAGTACTTGGGTCAGCAAAGGGAAGAGCAGTTTTCACTGCAGAAAGGATGTGGGTATATATATATGTAGGCATAATGAGATTTTATTGGTGCATGATGATACAATGAAATTATATTTCTTAGTGGGATAGACAAATTCCTGAGGTTAGTAAATACTGTTGGAGTAAGTGTGACATTAATAAAATGTCACCATTTGATTTTTTTTCATCCTAAAAACTAGATCTAATAGAAAATATTTGGCCTCTTTAGAACAATTTCACTGAAGGTTACACACAAGTGCTAGAAATATTTTATTAGTTAAATGTCTTTGCTTTTTATAACATGTAAAATTACACATGCCAATAGAACATGGAGTATTCTTTTGCATTTCATCCTTTGGGTTTCATTTTGTAGAAATTATCTGTGCAGACCTAACACTCTGCTCTCTCTTTGTCACTATCCTTTCTATTTCCTATGTCACTACTTTCTACTTTATAAGATGTTTTAGATTCCCTTTAATTGCATCTTTTAGTGTAATATCATGTATATTTCCATTATTAATCTATTCCCGTAAGCCAACATTCTGAAATAATACTCTAGTTATCAGAGCCAATTTGTACTTCTTCACAGCTAACACAGAGACTTCTGCTAAGTCTTCATTCTCACTCAATATGCAACTGAAACTTCAAGTTCATACTAATTCACAGTTGAGTTTTTCAATTCACAAATAATCATTTAGTACCACAACTCTATTGACAAGTTTGTTCTAAACTATCTTTCTAGTGGCTCATAATCTAAATGTATAAACTCAAACTTTCATTATTATTTTTGTTTTGGAAAAAGTCAGTTAAATTTAAGCAGGTGACAATAAGAAAAAGACCAGAAAAGTGCTTCAATTTGACCACTGTGATGGGTCTTAATCTGTCTATAAAGTGTTTTTCCTTCCTAAAGCAATAAGCTCGAGTCTCAACAGATTCCCTTTAGTATACTTTTTTTTCAATAAGGAACAAACAGTTGTTAGTTCTGAAAAGATCCAGGTCCAAATTTCTCTGACTTTTCTGCATGTCCTTGAATTCACGTGTAAGGTGAGGTTTATATTTTTTTCATGGTTCCACCTGCCATGCTTAAGCTAGCCGTCTACATGTCGAATTAAATGCGATTGTTTGTTGCAGAGTCCTCTTGCTCCCAGACTTTAAGATGAATCCTCTTTCTTTCCTTCATTTTCTCTTGGTCAGATGTTGATACTTTAATTTTTGAAACTTGTCTTTTAATATTTTCAAGGTTATTCACAGATACTTGGTTTTAAAATGCTAATTTATCTCTATTTGGATTTATGGATAGAATGAAATCTCTAGATAATTCCACAAATGTCAATTAATTTAAAATTTTTTACCGCTGAGTAGTATTCTAATGAGTATATAATCCACACTTTCTTGATCCATTCTTCCATTGAGGGGCACCTAGGTTGTTTCCAGGTTCTGGCTATTACAAACAATGCTGCTATGAACATAGTTGCACAAATGCTTTTGTAGTATGATTGGACTTCTCTTGGGTATATTCCCAAGAGTGGTATTGCTGGATCC
>PVIU01035325.1:0-10459 GCA_004026605.1 Ondatra zibethicus | reverse complement strand
AAAAAAAATGTGGTACATTTACACAATGGAGTACTACACAGCAGAAAAAAATAATGACAGCTTGAATTTTGCAGGAAAATGGATGGAACTAGAAAGCATTATTTTGAGTGAAGTAACCCAGACACAGAAAGACAATTATCACATGTACTCACTCATAGGTGGTTTTTAAACATAAGGCAAAGAAAACCAGCCTACAAACCACAATCCCAGAGACAACAATGTGGACACTAAGAGAGACTTACATAGATCTAATCTACGTGGGAAGTAGAAAGTATAAAAAGACAAGATCTCCTGAGTAAATTGGGAGCATAGGGACCTTGGGGGAGGGGTGAAGGAGGGATGGGATAGGCAGGGAGGGGAGCAGAGAAAAATGTAGAGCTCAATAAATATCATGAAAAAAATAAAAACAAAACCCAAAAACTCCTGTCTCAAAAAAGAAAATAATTTGTAAATGGCTCATTGTGGCTCTTGTCTATAATTCCAGCAGGCAGGAGGCTTAGGGAGAGGACACCTGGGCTACAGTAAGCCCCTGCCTCAAATACCACCATCAACAACCATTGGGGTTTGAATTAAGGTTACATGAGGACAGAATGAATTTGTGGCACAGGCCTGGAAACACCCCATGTTGCTATTTCTCAAGAAGGACATTTGAACACAGGAATGCTTGCAGCCTTCCTCAAATAATATTCCGGTACCTCAGATGTTTTTCTGAAGACAAACAACATTGTTGAGCATTTAAATAACCTTGCACAGCTGGCCTGTGAAGCAGCCTTCACTGCTCAACTGCAAATTCCTAGCCCTATTATCAAAGGCGGTGTGATGATGAGCCTTGTACAAATTGCAGTCAAATGCTTGTCTGCCTTAAGTCCCCGGTTTCAGCTTCAGTTCTTCAGGCATTAATCAGAAGGGGGACTTAGACAACCTTTCACCACTGCAAAGCATGGCCCAAGAGAAAACAGAACAAGTAAGGTTGACTAATTATTTATTTTTATATACTCGATGAAGCAGCTTTCATTAGACTTTCTTCCCAGTGGAAAACAGCAGGAAAAGCAGCGTCCACCTGCTCTGCTCAGGGCCTGGGTTCCGCCTTGCCCGTGTGGTGAGGTGGAGGGGTGTATTTCCCCTCTTTAACTAGCTTATCCCGCTGTCGTTTGATTTCACCCAGGCGCTTCATCTGTCAAGGGTAAAAAAAGCATTAAGGTAAAGGGAAATGGGCCCCAGAAAGCAAAGGCTGGAGAAAAAGCTAGACTGTGGTTTCACTGTTAAATTCAGGAATACTTTCATGCAAGAAGTCCAGTGAGATGTACTCTCCTTCTGTCTTTGTTTTTAAAAATTCCTAGCTTGCCATGGTGGCACATGCCTTTAATCCCAGCACTCAGGAGGCCAAAGTAGAGGCAGGAGGATCTCTGTGAGTTCCAGTCCTGTCTGGTTTACATAGCCAGGTTCCAGGGCAGCCAGAACCACACAGAGAAACTTGTCTCAAAATACAAAAACAAAACAAAACAAAACAAAACAAAAATCCCAAAAAGATAAAGTAAAATTTCTGTGCTGAGGTCTGAAACCAAGGCTTTGACATGCTAGGTAAATGCTGCCCCAGACTTGAAGTTTACCATTTTACAAGAATATTTTAATAATTATTTATGTGTATTTGCGTGTGTATGTGTACACATGAGCGTGTATACCCACAGAAGTGAGAACTGAGAGACAGGCAGCTATAAGCTACCTGACGTGGGTGCTGGTAATTCAATTTAATCCTCTGGAAGAGCAGCAAATGCTCTTTACTGCCAAGCCAACTCTCTAGCCTACTAAATTAATCTTTAAAGAACTAACTGCAAGGGTGGTTAAGAGCATTGCCTGCTCTTTCAAAGGTTCTGAGTTCAATTCCCAGCAACCACATGGTAGCTCACAACCATCTGTAATGAGGTCTAGTGCCCTCTTCTGGCCTGCAGGCATACACACAGACAGAATATTGTATACATTATATATAAAACCGAAGGATTATGAAATTAGTGGCAATAAAGTAATCCTTAAATATTAAAAAAAAAAGAACTAACTGCAAAACAAAGAAAAGGACTAGCTGGAAATCAATTCTCAACTTTTTAATAAATTCCTATCATTTTGATTTTTCAAGATAGGATTTCTCTGTGTAACCCTGTCTTTGAACTTGCTCTGTAGATTAGACTAGCCTTGAACTCAGAGACTTGCCTGCTCTGCCTGAGTGCCAGGATTAAAGGTGTGCACCACTATGACAGACTCAAGATTTCATATATATATGTGTGTGTGTGTATTATACATATATAGTTATATATATATTATATATATAGTTGTGGATAGCCAGGGATACACAGAAAAACTCTGTCTCAAAAGACAAAACAAAACAAAATAATTTTTAAATGGCTCATTGTGGCTCCTGTCCAGCACTCAGGACACTCTGGGAGAGGACACCTCGGCTACAGTAGGCCCCTGTCTCAAACACCACCACCAACAGCTGTTGGGGTTTGAATTAAGGTTGCACGGGGACAGAATGGATGTGACACAAGCATGAGGACGCCCCATGCTGTCGCATCATAATCACAATACTATTAAGAGAGATATCTGTGAGCTAGCGCAGTGGGTAAAGGAGCTGATGCAAGCCTGAAGACCTGGTTCAATCCCTGGGGCCCACGTGGTAGGAGAGAATCAACTCCACAAAGATGTCCTCTGACCTTCACCATGTACCTACCATGCAAATGCATTCACCCACACAATGAACACATATGCATACACACAAATCAATACATTTGTACATGCTAAAATGTTTTAAAATATTTAAAGACAGCTGGGTATTACGGATTATGCCTGTTAATACCAGCACCTACAAGGCTGAAGAACACAAAATAAATAAATAAATAAGATTTAAAAAAAATAACGACACTCCCTCATTCTTTCTAAGTTTCTTTTTGTTTTCTTTTTTCTTTCTTTTGAGCCATGCATATCTCACTTTGTATCCCTGGCCAGCCTGGACCTTACAATGTAGTCATGAGATTAAAGACCTGTGCTACCACACACTTAAACTACTGAAAGTTTTTGATCCAGGTAACTTGGCTGTAAATTTAACAAAAATCTAGATTGTCTCCCTGAACTAGGAGACAAAATAAAAAATTTCAGCCAGGGGTAGAGGTGCACACCTTTAATCCCAGTAAGAAAGGCACATGTGAGTAGAAGGCTAGCCGGGTCTACATAGTGAGTTACAGGCCAGCCAGAGCTATACCGTGAGACCCTGTTTCAAAAATAAGTAAATAACCAAGTAAATAACTTCTATTTGATATACCTGCAACATAAAAACAGACGAAATGATGGCCTAAGCCAACGCTTTCTTCTCTAAGATCAGGGCCCACATGTTATGCAATTCATTCAGCTAAGACCTTTCCCTCCCTGAACCTTTGGTCAAGTTTACTTAAAGCAAACTTAATTAATGAATGCCTCCATCTTCTTCAGAAATACATCCAGCTGGTTCCATCATGTTCACTGTGCTAGATCTACAGGGTTTGAGAGTTTCTCCAAGGAGGGCTCAATGACGGTGGACGTTCTACCCCAACTTTTTATTTTTAAATCTAAAAAAATTATTTTATGTGTATGGGTGTTTTGCCTGCATGTATGTTTTTGCACCACACGTGTGCCAGGTGCCGGTGGAGGCCACCTGGTGTCAGATCTACTAGAAATGTAATTATAGATAGTGTGGGTGGCCATGCGGGTGCTGAGACTGGAACCGAGGTCCTCTGGAAGAGCAGTCAGTGCTCTTAACCAAAGAGTCATGACCAATCTCTCCAGACCCAACAAAAACTTTTCAGGAACAACTAACTAAAGCCAGAGGGCATTCTTTGCTTTACCAACTACTAAAAAGATACGGCCTAAATACACAGGCAGTTCTAGCCACAGTCAGGGGGCAGGCTGAGGAGAAGAGGAACACCAGGGAAGAACAGGCCCGCTTCAGATTCAGAGGCTCTTCATTTCCTGAGTGCAGGATGTTTCATAACAAAAGCTTTATCAGTTAATTACCTGTGAGCAAGCCACTGCCCAAAGACCAACTGAACACACTGCAGGCGGCCCAAGGGACTAGAAAGCACTTTCCCAACACGTGCAAAGACCTGGATTCGATCCCCGGCATGACCAAAGTGGGGGGGGAAGGGAAGGCATTCAGCTCCCATCACCGTTCTCTACTGACCGTTTTATACCGAAGATAACATTCCTCGAAATCTTCATATTCTATCTTGCACTCCTTTTTAGCCCGGGTAGCACCAATGCCATGCGCACACTCTATCCACTCTTTTTCAAAAGCATGGCATCGAGCGGGAATCTTGAAGGGCTGTTCAGTACTTTGGAATATGAAGTGACGATCGAGACTAATGCCCAGCTTTTTCTGCACATCGAAGAAAGGCATGGCTACAAAAGATAGGAAAATAAGAGTGTAATAAAATGAGATGCTTCTGAGAAAAAACAAGACAGTTCATCTATGAAGTCCTAGTCCCTAAATCTCTTTTCACCAAACTTTTTTTTTTTTGAGATACTATCTGATCTCACCCAGGCTGCCTTCAAGTCACTAGTGTAGTCAAGGAGGGCCTTGATTTCCTCATCCTCCTGTCTCTACCTTCCACGTGCTAGGATTACCAAACTTTTTTATTAGACAAGTTCTCCAAGTTGAATAATTAGGGGTCTTTCACAAAACTCATGGAAAACTAGAGTGTTTATATATATATGGTGAAAAAAATTAATTGTTTTGACTCAAGAAAACAACCAAAAAAAAAAAAAAGAAACCCAAAACCCCAACAACCAAGAAACGAAAAACAAAAAGAAGTGTAAGCACACATTTCTTTACATTCTCCTATACACTTTCCATCCTGACCTAGATGACACTTCTCTTCGGAAGCTCTCTTGAATCTAGGGTGTCTCCTTTCATAGACGTAGTCTGCCCTGGGCTGGGGAGATGCTTAGTGGTTAAGAGTGCACGCTGTTCTAGCAGAGGACTCAGGTTTGGTTCTCAGCGACCAAGCTGGGGGCGGTTCACACCCAACTGCAGCTCCAGCTTCAAGGGATATGACGCCTCTGGCCTCACAGAACAACTACACTTACATGCCCATATTCACGCATCCACACATAATTAAAAGTTAAACTAAAGCCGGGCGGTGGTGGCACATGCTTTTAATCCCAGCACTCAGGAGGCAGAAGCAGGTGGATCTCTATGAGTTCGAGGCCAGCCTAGTCAACAAGAGGCTGTGGACAGGCTCTAAAGCTACAGAGAAACCCTGTATCAAAAAACTAAAAGAAATCAAATTAAAAAAGGACTTTATCCATTTCTGTAACAAAATATTTGTATGTCTTCCTTACTGGGTTTTGCTTTCGAGAGCAAAATCAGAACAAGTGCTGGGAAACCACTAATAAATAAGTACAACTAAAATAATAAATAAAAAGCAAACAGGAAATTTCAAACAATTTACACATACAACCATAAAGAAATGGGTAAATTTTGGTGCCCAGTAGAATATGACAGATGTGCAGAGCAGTGGTGGCCCATGCCCTTAATCCTAGGAGGCAGAGTTCAAGGCCAGTCTTGTCTACAGAGTGAGTTCCAGGATTGGCTTTGTAGCAAGAGAAACTCTGTCTCGAAAATAACAAAAGAAAAAAAATATGACAGACATTGAGAAAAAAGTATAAGTGGAAAATTTATAGTGATGTTGGCATAGAGAGAACGAAATAATCCTAAATGACAAAACTGCTTAAGACTGGAAAGCAAGCACAGCACCCATCAATAGCATCCTGTATGCATACTTTCAGTAGTGAATTGAATTGATAAAGTTCCTTCCTATCCTTTCAGTCATTTACTCTGCACGTTACAGGCAAAAGGGGAAACCAGCTAGAGTTCACGGGAGGAATCCTCAGGAGATGAGAAAAAGTTTTCGAGATTCTGAGTCCCAGCACCTACATGACAACTAATAACTGCCTGTAACTCTAGGGGACACACACGGGAGCAGTGAGTGCCAATGACAATAGGAAGAGTTAGGGCATCTGAGGCTCACATAACACACACACACACACACACACACTCACACACACACACACTCGCACGCACGCACGCACGCAGTGAGAGTGCCAATATCACAATGACAATGGGAGGAGTTAGGGCATGTGTGGGGACAGAGGTTCTGGTGCGGCTGCTGAGCCTAGCGCACAACACGAATGCAGAGGGCTCAGGAGGATGGGGGTCGAAATCACTGCAGGACCCGGTTAAGAAACGGGGTGCAGTCTGGCGTGGTGGCTAATCCCAGCACTTTGTGGAGGTAGAGGTAGGCGGATCTGTGAGTTCGAGGCCAGCCTGGTCTACAGAGTGAGTTCCAGGACAGCCAAGGCTACACAGAACAAAAAAACAAAAAAGCGGGAAGTCAGGGTGGAAAAGCCAAGGCAGGAGTCCGGCACAGGGCGGAGTTGACTTGGAGGGCCGGAGGGGATGTAGTTGTGGGGGGAAGAGACCTAGGAAGAGAAAGGACATTCTCAGAACCCGGGCCACCCACAGCGAAAGGGAGTTTGTCAAGGAGACGTCTTTGCGAAGCAACTTGGCTGTGCGGACACAGCAGCACCTACCGCACCACAGAAGTGCCCTTGTAGGTTCCCTGGGCGCAGATCACGACAGCCAGTTTCGGGGAGACACAGACGCCTGCCGTAAAGGAAGCTCGCCGTGCGACGTTTACAGCGCGACGCCGCAAGCCGATCGCCGGCCGTGCCCCTGCGGGAACCGTAGAAACCAAAGACGCCGATCTGCGCCTGCGCACCCAGCGGCCCCGCCTCCAGATGCTGACCGCGGATATACTGACCTTTCTTTAGGCGACTGCGCCGGTAGTGGGTTCTCGCTCTGAGCACTGTCCGAGGTTACACTTGGGAAAGATTATTACTTCTCTCACCCTAAGCACACGTAGTTGCTCTGCCCGTGGGCCGTGGCCCCAAAGCACGTGTGTAATTCCATATTTCCTAAGCTCAGGGTGCCTGTTTCCCTTTCTATTAGTAAACGTAACTGCCGGCTGGAGAGATAGCTCAGAGGTTAAGAGCACTTGTTGTCAGAGGAAGCCGGAACATGCTGGCAGGGAACCCAACATGTTTGACTTCGGCGACACTAGGAACATAGACGTGATACAGAATGCATACAGAAAAAACACTTATACACATAACAAAGTCAGTCTTAAAGTTAATAGCGGCTAGCACGGAGGTGCATGCTTTTAGACCCCAGCACTTGAGAGGCGGAAGCAGGTGGATGGATCTCTGAGTTCCAGGCCGTCAGGGCTACAGGCAAAGATCTCGTTTCAAACAAACAAATAGCTATAAAGCTGCTATAGAAACTGGTTTGTACTGTGACATGGTGAAAAAAAGTTATTTGGCTGGGTGGTGGTGACTCACCCCTTTAATTCCAGTTCTCTGGAGGAAGAGGCAGGGTCTTTGAGTCTGAGACTAGTCTGGTTTACAGAGAGTTCCAGAACAGTCAGGAATATACAGAGAAACCCTGTATCCTGGGGGCGGGTGGACAGACACACAAGAAGGAAAAGAAAAAATTTCTTCGATGTTACCAGAGGATATCTGCGTAAAAGCAATCGGGAAGCTGCCTGTGAGTTCAAGGCCAATTCAAGGCCAGCCTGGGCTACGTAGCCAGATCCCATTCTCCCCCAAAAAAAGTTTCTGTAGAAAATTTCCAAGGTCCACAATATTAATGTAAATCACTCCAACTTGCTCTACCACCCCCTTCCATCAGCTAAATACTCCACGTGAAAAGTTTCAATCCAGTTTGTTTCCTGAACACTCAATGTGTGCCCAGCAAAATACTAGCTCATTATGGATGGCTGGTGTGAACCATGCTACCAAGCTTGAATAGTAAGGAACTGACGACCACGCTTTCAGACCAACTCCTTTTGTTTTCTCTTGCAATCCTGGGGCTAGTACCCAGGCCATCATACGCTAGCACACCCCCCAGCCACCCTTTCTTTCTCTCTCTCTCTCTTTTTTTTTTTTTTTTTTTTTGGAGACAGGGTTTCTCTGTGACTTTGGAGCCTGTCCTGGAACTAGCTCTTGTAGACCAGGCCGGACTCGAACTCACAGAGATCCATCCGCCTGCCTCTGCCTCCCGAGTGCTGGGATTAAAGGCGTGCGCCACCACCGCCCGGCGTTTTTTTTGTTTTGTTTGTTTTTTGAGACAGTGTTTCTCTGTGGTTTTGGAGCCTGTCCTGGAACTAGCTCTGTAGAACAGGCTCGTCTCGAACTCAGAGAGATCTGCCTGCCTCTGCCTCCCGAGTGCTGGGATTAAAGGCGTGGTGGTGCACGCCTGACTTTCTTTTTTTTTTCTTTTTCTTTTTAAGAGAGGGTTTCCCTGTTAACAGATCTGGCTGTCCCGCCTACCTCTGCCTCCCAAGTCCTGGGATTAAAGGCAGGTACCTCTACTGCATGGCTCACCCTTGGTTTCTTATTTCTTGGTGGTAGCATCTTTTCAGTCCCTCAGGCAGGTAAAGGCAGAGTCCTTTCACGAGTTTTCAGTACCTACTTCCTGTCCCCAGTACATCTTCATGACCAGTCTTTCAACAGTACAGACTTTATTATATCTCTACTCAGAAATACTATATGCAGCAATAGAAGGGCAATCCCAGTGTTTCCTGAGCCAAACGGGGCCCAATATTAAAAAATGACTGCATAGGCATGTGCTCAATGGCAACTGATCCTTGGCCTCTGTCTGAGGAATGGTAGCAGCAGTGGGAAATCTGACAAACTGGAGCCCTCTATTATACAGTTCAGCCTTGGGGGTTGGGGCAGAGCTTTCCAGGATGTATAGCTCCATCTTCTTCTTTTGTTTTTGTTTTTCGAGACAGGGTTTCTTTGTAGCTTTGGAGCCTGTCCTGGAACTAGCTCTTGTAGCCCATGCTGGCCTCGAATTCAGAGATCTGCCTGCTTCTGCCTCCCGAGTGCTGGGATTAAAGGCATGTGCCACCACTGCCTGGCTCCATCTTATTCCTTTGAGAGAACTAAGGTATCAAATTTTGGCAAGTTTTCTCTTTTCTTCTTCTCTTTTTGGCTTTTTGAGACTGGGTTTCTCTGTAGAACAGCCCTGGCTGTTCTGGAACTTGCTCTGTAGACCAGGCTGGCCTTGAACTCATATAGAGATCGGTCCACCTGCCTCTGCCTCCTGAGTGCTAGGATTGAAGGTGTGCGCCACCAACACCTGGCTCTTCAGACATTTTTAAGCCTTCCATGAGGGCACTGTCAGCCCTGTCAATGTCTGCTGTAGATCTAAGTGTGAATAGGTCCTTACTACTAGACAACAGGGTCCTCACAGGCAACACTGGCCTTTCCTTGAATGTAAAGGCTGAAAAAAAAATACACTTCCCAAACCAAGCAGGAACCATGTCTGAACCATTGTTGCTATGGTGCCCAGGCTTCTGGGATTATGTGCTTATATCCCGAAGCAGAGATATGAACTTTTGGGTCCTCCATTCTGGAGTCCCTACCTTCCGCAACTTCCTCAATGCTTCTTTAGGACTGCATAACGAGGAAAAGAACTTTATGCCTGTCTTCATCTCTGCAGCATCAAGACTCCAAGACTCTTGGAACTCAGGCCCCAGCCCAATCCCTCTGAACAAAATTCAGTGGCTGTCTGAGGACCAGGTGTCTGGGTTTCACTGATGGGGCAGGGTACCCTGGGCATCCACTTCCACGACTTCTATCTTGGGCCCATTCACATAGTGGAAACTTTAAGTGTCTTTACTGCTGTGCAGATCTAAACAATGTATTAGCTTGAGAAGCCTGGCACTCGGCCGGGCGGTGGTGGCGCACGCCTTCAATCCCAGCACTCGGGAGGCAGAGGCAGGCGGATCTCTGTGAGTTCAAGTCCAGCCTGGTGTACAAGACCTAGTTCCAGGACAGCCAAGGTTAGAAACCGTCTCGAACCGCCCCCACCCGAAAAAAAAAAAAAGCCTGGCGCAAGAGAAGGCCTTGATACTGGAAACTCTCAGGCTGGTAATTGAGCTGCAGGACACAAACCAGACTGTGTGAATTCCATTTGGAGATGGAAGAAGTTGAACAAATGAAACCATGAATTCCTAAAGCCAGTGAGCGAAGTGTCAGGCTCAAGATGCCAGATGTAACTCCCTTCTGTGAGCGTTGCGGCTCGGATGGAAAGGTATCCTGGCAGTTGGGAGGCAAGGAATAATACCAGTCACCCTAAGTGTAGCAGCTTACAGCTCTGCTCTGGGGAAAGGTTTCTCCAGTGCAAGTGTAACAACTCTAGGAAAAGCTTCCCCAGCCTTAGAGCTAGGCTCTGCTCTAGCAAAACTGTCTCGTCCCACAACAAACCTCACTCAAGGGATTTACTGGGAAGGAAGAATCCAGGAGGGTGGCTGCCTCTAGGGTGAGAAGCAGCAAGAAACTGAAGAGTACAATCCGGGGGGGGGGGGGG